>JBBPLK010000216.1:0-11973 GCA_038089735.1 Exsudoporus frostii
ACATTAAAATACTCTTTCCTGATGATCAACAAAATACCAAAACCACAAATGTAGTTTGGAATGAAGTATTTAGAAACTTGGAACTTTGATTTGTATGACATGTATGTAAGATACAATAAATTTTGAGAATGAAAGTGAGATGAACTTGAAGCTCTTTACCCCCCTTTTGGGCCAAAGGCCCAAAAGATATACCCACCGAATCCAAGCACAGTGCCAAAGGCACGATGCGAGGATTCGCCATCAACCCCCCTGTTGGGCCTTCAGTCCAACAGCGAGCCTCCGGCTCGTCGTCATTACCCGAGATGCACTAGCACTGCACCAGGGGAACGGGTAGAGGCATAGCAAGTGGCGGTGCAGCAGTAGCAATAGCTTGGGTTAGCATAAGCGAGAGGACGAGAGAGCGTGTATATGGTACTACTTAGCAGACGAGGCTAGAAATATCATCAGTCGTTTTGGACAGAGTCTCATCCTACACCAGTTCAACACTTCGCCCACCGAGCCACCCAATTGAATCCTGCAATATCTAGTTGAACAACGACCTCCCACTCGATCTCTAAAACCAGTTCGGAGCGATGGACGACCTCGACGAAGTCATTGTCCTCACCCGACTCGGAGGTGCACTGGTTGAGACGAACAAAATCACGTCGATGTCCTACGACAACTTGATGGGAACAGAAGGTCATTTCATAGCAGGGGATACGCTCACTATGAGCACATTGCATTTCGACGACGACGGGCAGCAGGCTGAGCTCAAGGAGGCCGAACCGTCTCGTAAGCAGACGGGGACGCCTTAGGACAGAAGTGCAAGATCGCGGACCAAATACACTCAAGCCTAAGAGTATTGTCGAACGGATTGGACAGCCTCATCACGAAGGGTGGGTGCGGAAGAAGAGCGACCACTATAATTCTTGGAAACGCTGGTGCTTTATTGGACCGCATTTCATGGAGTAACAGCAAGTGAGCAACTCAATTTTGGGGAGTGGGATGTTGTCACGGGGCGTTGTCTATGTTCTGGACACAGGGAACGAAGATCGAGGGATGTATCAACACCGTGAGCTACAAGATGGTTGCAGACGAGAGCACTGACCTTGGCCGTCACGCATTCCGGATTGCCCACGAGACACGTTTTTAGTTACGGCGAACGAGCCGTCATGCGTGAGTGGATGCAGGCCATCATCAATGCCACAATTGACAGAGGCTACGCGGGTGCGTGCCCTTTCTGCAATCTATCCGGGTTGTTCGACATTCCCCCCGTAAATGAGTAAAAGTGTGATCTGTGGGTATCAACAATGTCTGACAATGCGAGGGAGATAAGGTGATGCAACTTCTCAGAGCACTCAAACCTGGGAGGATAGACGGAAGGGAATCGTGACAAGTCTAGGGCAAGGAGCAATTCCACTCTTCACCATTCTTTATGTCCATGAATCGAAAGGGTGGGAAGAGAAATGTTGTTGCGTGCCACTATGCCCGCTGCGCATGAGATATTTCCTTCCCTAAGGTTCTTGGAGTCGATGAACTTGACTAGCAGGCTCATTTTTGTCTCGCGATATGTCCTATTTACCATCATCTAGAACGTAACTCGCATTTATTTACTTTTTTGTATCTTTTCTTTGGGACGCAGACACGTTCGATTTCATACTTGTTTCCAGTGTATAAGTGTTCGTACTCACATTTTTGTAGTACATTTGAGGGAATATAATTTATCGGAGGCACATCAAAGCTTGCTCGATGTACTTGGAACGGAAGCAACCATCTTGGTGTGTACGCCAGATGCTACCAGTCGGTGTCGGGTGACGTTCCAGATCTAGAAATAGAGGTAAGTAAACTAGGTCATATGGAGGATGTGATGAGACACTGGCACCTACTTCACAACGTGACGATAGAGCACGACTGCCGAGTGATATCGTGGTGCTCACGATGCGCAACCTGTCGTTCCTGTAGAAATAATAATAGGGTATCAGCACATTCAAGCACCGAAATATGCTACGTGAAAAAGCGAACATCACGGCAGGTGCATGGTACAGAATGTGGAGAGACTGCGAGACGCCCAGGTCGCCTTTACCTGTCGTTGCCAAGCCGAGAAGGGCGATGGGCATGGACGAACAACTAGAGGGGAGCGAAACAACACAGGGTCATCTCAGCAAAAAAAAAAGACGGTTCGGGGAGGGTTGGGAATAGTATCAAAAACACACTTGTCGATGAGCAGCGCACAGCAAGCACCATGTATCGTCCCATTTCCGTTCAACATATCTAAACAAGCGTGGCAAGGGTAGCCGTGGGACTCAGCGGATGAGCTCAAACGAGACAACAGTCCCAAGTGACGAAAAAAAAGAGCACGACCGCACCTTCTTCGACGGTGATTTCGCTCACTACACGACCCTCGGGCCTTTCTGGCTCCTCTGCCTTGGGCACAATGGATATTTCTGTCCATTCAATACGGGAGGAGATTTCGGGTTCGAATCCTCGTGTGCCTCTGGCTTTGTTCAGTTTGACTTGAGTACTAAGAAGATCGAAGAGGGATTGTTTGAGTTCTCGGGACGCGTTTCCGCTGATGGTGGAGGCGTCGATCCATTCTCTGGTGTCCATTCTGTGACTCGCGGAGGCAGAATTGGTGGAAAGAGAGAGCTGTGATGCGCGTCGGAGGTGATACCTTATTTGGTATATGTGCCGGCTGAAATTACATAAAACTCACAGGATAAACGCCGGAAGTGCTCGTGATCACTCTCCTGCAAACGCGTTGGCGGGGCTGGGAACCCAGCTTAATAAAAGTAACTGCAATGCCTACCCCCTACCTGAAGGAAACTTCTCCGTGGCCCAGTGCAATAATCTTTTTCTCTCAATTGCTACATATACACATTCGCTAGTACAAATATGTTGAACATAGGGTACAGATTCTACCGTCACTGAATAGTGATGCGTTGAGGTAGTTGTTCAGAAGCTGCCTTCGGGAACTTCAATGTCAGCAGGCCATTTCTCATCTGGGCCTTGACGTCTTCTGGCTACCACTTGTGTCAGCATCGAAGTCTTGTACCACATATCGGTGAGTGACTTACCTTGGTTCCAAGGGGGAGCTGCAACGTCCGGGAGAACTTTCCGTAATGACGGTCACGAATGGTGTGCGCACCCTCCTCATGAGAGTTGGAGGTGGTAGACTCGCCCGATACAGTCAGGCGGTTGTGGTGGATGTCAACAGCGATGTCCTCGGATTGGAGGCCAGGCAACTCGAACGTTGCTGTCATGGTGTTGGAATCGGTGGATTCATGGATATCAAGTCTATATAAATAAAGTGATGAGCAAAGGAGCGAAAGGTGAGACAACGAAGGAGCTTACTTTGGACGGAACGAATCAAGGCGCTGTGCCACTGGACATTTGGCAGCCTGGGCTGAGGAAGTGGGAAGCCGGAAACGGGCGTTGAATGCATCGTCAAAGAGACATTCAAATTCAGCAACGGGGTCGTAGTGTGATCGGATCAAGGACGCCATAATTATCGTGCAGGAGAACTGGGTAGAATAGTGATCTTTGGGTGAGAAGGTGTGTTCGAGTGTCAGTTGCAAGGTTTCTGAGGATCACACTTCCTTGGGCGGGTCAATCTTTATATATTCCATGATCCAGTCCATGAATTATGAAGCATTCTCTAGTAAGGTGTTGTCATTTCTGAATGCTTCGAGAAGCTTCCGACTGGCGTTCAGTTCCCGTTTTGGAAGGCGTGTAGAAATGCATTGTTGATGTTTATTTAGAATGTGACCGGAAAGGAAGTCGCACCGATTGCTGTCATTTGGCCCAACTACCATTACCAGCAGTTGGTTGCTGGCTCATGATGCTGTACGGTCAGCGTCAACCAACGTCAACCATTTATTGCTTTCCAATGCACGTTTTGGTGTGGACTGAGAATGACTCGCACGCTTGAGGCACAACTGGACTTCGAGCAACGAGAGCGTTGGAGTTGAGCATCTTGCTCGTAGGTGCTCGGGCTGGCGAGACAGTTGCCCAGCGTCCAAGGGCACAGCGCGCCGACTCATTCCACCCAAAGTGAGCACCCTGGTTGCCTCACCTTCGTTCCTTTGCTCGTCACTTTATTTTTCTAGAGTTGATCTCCCCGAATGCAACACCGTGACCGGCGATCGCAACGTTCGACTTGCCCAGCCTCGAGCCCGAGGACATTACTATTGATATCCACCACGACCGTGTGACGGTATCGGGCGAGTTCACTACCTCAACTCCCAAAAGGAGGGTGTATACGCCATTCGTGAGCGCCATTACGGCAAGTTCTCCCAGAGGTGGCATCTTTGGAACCAAGGTAAATCACTCACCGATATATTGTTAAAGACTTCGATGGTGACACAGGTGGTAGCCTGAAGATGTCAAGGCCAAAATGAAGCATGGCCTACTGACGCTAACTCCCGAGCAACAACCTCAATGCCGCATGGGGTCGCTGGCTTAGCGCAGTGTATAAGAATCTGTATCCCATTAACTTTTAATCCGTCGTCAAATGCCAACTTTCCAGACTCCAAGGTTTCTTTCGAAGCTTCATATCACTATTCTGCTAGCCAAAACCGACCTTGCACTCGCTGCCCCCTTCCATCCGACTGATGCGTTATTGTGTCTCTCGATGTCTCGTTCGATTCGTGAGGTTCATAGGTTTACTTCCACCTATATATTGGCTCCGTTTTATGGGGTAACACTTTACCTGTCACAATACACAATGCTCGTATCGAGATCCACGACCCAATACCCACCTGCGACTTGAAGGCATGCTCTTATGCTTCTTCTCGTTCGGGGCTGGACATTCCGAGTCAAGCATTCAGGTAGCAAGCCATCCGCCTTCGTGGATGATAGCGGGAGTTCCGGAGAGAAGACAAAGGGTAGAGGAAGGATGGCGGTGATCAATAAAGCGGCCAATACGCTAAACCGCGCCCGTGTGCACGATCATCACAGTTTCACTCACAAGGCGAGAGGATGAACGCCTTCAATTGATATGTTGGGATCACTTCGTCGACGTGCATTCCCACCTGAATATACGTGGAAGGACCCGGGGTTTTCAATGACTCCCCCTCCCACGAATCCTGAAATGATCGATAGCAAATCGGATAGCGGCTACAAACGGCAGGGACAACAGCAGGGAAAGTAAGAGAGCGAACGACAGTACACTGGCAGAACTAGACACCGAGATGTAGACATCAAGTACGCTGGTCAAATGATATGTCCAACTTTTTCATCGTCCTGTTCAGCGCCAACGTTACACGGGTGTAATTCAGGGCATCCCGGTCGAGGACGATGGCCTCGTCGAGGTGCTCCATCGCCCCGAGCTGGTTGGACCGAGTGGAGAGACGAACTGCGAAGTTGTTCAAAGACATTGAATGATCTGGGTGACCCGGTGGGCAAAGCAGCTGTGTGTCTCGACCGAGGGCAATGACCTCCTCGATGCCCAAGCAGATCACTGAGATGAGTTCCCAGCCGATTCAAGGAGTCAGATCGTCCGGAGTCGGCGGGTGGGCAACATTCTAACGCTTACCGATCGACGACGATCGCCTCATCGATGTCTCCTTGCATAAACTTGGCGACAAGGGATGCTGCCCGTGAATGCGACCGATCAACTGGCAGGCAAATCATTTCGCTGCTCTCCACGCCGATAGAAAGAGACAAGCACCTCTTGAATCCATCTGGGTCGACCGAACTTGATTCGACGTGGTGGTTTGGGAGAACGATCTATGCGACCGAGCCAGGACCAAAAAGGCAACGATGGACAGGATCTAAATGCCTGTCGTGTTTTTGCCCGTTTCCATAAGTTGGTTCGCGATAGAAATAAATAGGCATGGCCTCCGGGCACTCTTGGCCCTGAGGTAGGCTGGCAGCATGTATGAAGGAAAAATAAGGTGCTATGGTTACCAAATTAGAACCCTGCCATCAGGTTAGGGTCTGGTTCCACATAAGTTAAGCCAAGACTTCCCACGGGCATACACTTTTATTTTTCTTGGATTGGAAATGTGTCCGGGTTCATTGTTTGGACGTTCCAGAAGCCGTATGTGTCAAGTCAACCCTCAACCTTACGACTGGGTCCTGAATGTGTGATTTTGACAGATGAGGAAGAAAAGCAGTTCCATATCGATCGTGCCAACTTTGTGGCGAAAATCAGCGGTTTCGCGATCACGGATGTGGAAAGGCAGGACTGTGGCGGCTTCGGCGGATGTAGAAATGGGCGGCGTGAGAGAGGTGAGTGCAAGGACAAGGACAACTTAGATGCCGTAGCCAGCAACCATAGCTACGCGGTGGTGGACCTGACATGTGTACGGGGCAAATGTGCCCACGATTGCAGCGGCGGAGGTCGATATAAGCTGGGCACAGGCGATGCGGAGGGAACAAGTGGATGGAAAGCACGGCCAGGCTGTCAGCACGGTTCAAACTTCCTTGGCGTCAACCGTCAGTGTGATGCCGAACATGATGCAGGATCCGTCGGAGATCATGTTGCCTTTCCTTTGTGCACCATCAGAAAGTGCCATGCACTTCTCAAAGAGGTATCTCAGGCTGACGCCAGCGATGCAAATAAACATTACTAGGTCCACACCGAGTATAACCTGATCAATAGCCCATTCCTCAAACTCAGCGATAAGACATACTGCCCACCCACAACGTCGATCATCAATGCATACACTCGATTTGCCTAATTCGCCAAATATCTCCTGACCTTCCATGTTAGTCAGCTCCGTCGATATGTACCGAACAATGCAGAACTGTTCCCCTCCTGTGAGCACCCAAGACCAGGACCGGTACTCATGGAGAACAGCAGAAGGAAATTTTCATCGAGAAATTTGTTGATGCAAGGGTGGTGGGCCAGAAAAGCGATATCTTGTCTGATGGATCGGTCATGGGTCTGAAGAAGATGGTTGGTTGCCTCGCAATATGCTCAAAGACAGTGAAGCCTTGGATCATTGGGAGCACAAAAGAAATCTTCGTAGGGTAGGAGGGTGTAAGTCTTTGCGTCATCTGCACTCCCTCTCACTACATCACACATTCCGACAGGTACATAGATAACGGACTCCATACCCAGGCCCTATACCAGTGCTCACTCTTTCCCCGCTCCGAATCCATGCATGCTTCGCATTCAGTTTCTGAGTGTTTCTTCCAGATTGATGATGTTGATGGTAATTCCGCTGTGAGCCACGGTGGTGGCGATGTCAGTGATATTCTTGCCATTCGCATTCTGAATGTTGATGGTGTCGTAATAACCAGAACTTGAAGTGGTGCTGCTGTACCAAAAAGGGTCCTTGAAGGTCACCTGGCGATAACTTGGGAAGGGAAAACCCTCATAGGCTTGGAGCAACCACGCCACATCACCTTGGCAAAACTCTTCTCCATTGCCAAGAACATAAACATATCTGAAGGGCTGCTGATTCGGAAACATCATATTGCGAAGGGAAAGTGAAACAGAATCGCCAGTGAAGATGTTGATCCAGGCCATGATCTCGTCTCCAGGGTTGATGGGAAATCCATTGATATGTATCAACTTCCTGCCAGTGGTAGTGGTCAACCAGGCATAAGCTGTTCAATGCACCAATAATGAGAAGCAATTCGGAGTGGAAGTTTGATGTCTCTCACCTGCGTGGTGTGGCGACCCATCACACCGATACCCGAGATCAAGACCAACTTGGAAGTTAATGGGGCAGTCGAAACCGTCGAAACTAATCCAAACACCAATATAACTTGGACGATGGTGCGACAGCATGACTGGGATGGTGATGGTACCAGTGATACTGGTAAGATTGTGCTGTCGGCGAAATAATAAGATTGAACGTGATCGTGGATCATGGGGATGGTACGAACCCCATGAATGACACCACCAGCCCGCATCCTTTCAGGAGCGTAAAGTAGGTCGGAGGTAGCGTCAGCACGCAACGCGACATGGTTGGTTGGTTGTGAATGGCGTTCCTCATGACCGCGAGCAAAGGAAGCCTCTACCAGAGAGGACGGAATAGCAAGAGCCACAGGGGCGAGCAATATGCTGCTGAGAGAGGTGAACTTGGAAACCATGGTGGGGATGACGGGACTGTGAATGGTGGATACAACGAGAGCCTGAGGTAGAGAGAGCTTGGAACCTTTATATGTTCGGCACACGTCCTGATGTTCTCATGAAAATAAATTAATAGGTATATTGTTCGTGTGGAATCCTGAGTACTAACCCGTTCCGTTGCCCGCCCTCTGTATCTGTGACTGATAAAACGTGTTTGAGTTGTCCACCGTGTGCCTCCATCTGTGTTTTGGATGCAGCAGAGCCCGGAGATGTCTCAGGGTATAGTTTGGGCCGTATATCAAAATGACGTGGACTCTCTGAGACGCAAGCTATCGGAGAAACCCTAACAACTACTTAACCCCCCAGAGCGACTACCCCTGATGTGAGCAGATCACTGAGATGAGTTCCCAGCTGATTCAAGAAGTCAGATCGTTTGGAGACGGTGAGTGGGCAACATTCTAACGCTTACCGATCGACGACGATCGCTTCATCGATGTAATCGGTCCCGCCTCCTTGCATAAACTAGCTTGGCGACAAGGGATATACTGCCCGTAAATGCAACTGATCAACTGACAGGCAAATCATTTTGCTGCTCTCCGCGCCGATAGAAAGAGACAAGCACCTCTTGAATCCATCTGGGTCGACCGAACTTGATCCGACGTGATGGTTTGGGAAAACGATCTATGCGACCGCCGGGGCCAGGACCAAAAAGGCAACGCGATGGATAGGTTCTAGATGTGTCATGTTTTTGCCTGTTTCCGTAAGTTGGTTCGTAAAAATAGTAAATAAATAAAAACAGACCTTACCAACAACGCCTCACTATGAACTCTGCCAGTCTCAATCGGCTCACCAGAAAGCCAGCGAATGGACACGCTGTTATCTGACCCACAGCGTCCTGCGACGATGGACGCAACACCCTCCACTTCTAACCCAAATTTCAGCTCCTCTCCCCCTAATGACCAGGTCAACCAGGCTGGTAATGAGCAAAAACACACTTGCCTGCAGTTCTCATTACCATCCGATGAGACATATCTTCCGGGTCAGGCTACTTGGGACCCTCGTAAGAAGGTCAAAACTGTGCTCACAAGCTTAAGTAGGTTTGTATACTGTAGTGTGGACACTTATCATTGACGGCTGGGTGTGCAGGTCTCAGCGAGGAAGTCTCAAGAAATTGAAGACCTCCATTCACTTCGCACGTTAGAGCTTGCTAGGGCAAGCCGCACGGTTCTTGATGCAGATCTGAAATATCGCCGCCAACGTCTTCAAGAAATTGAAGCTATGCGTATCATTGCAGTTGATGAGTGTGAAGTGGCGGAAGCTCGTTTGCGAAGAGCAGACGAACATATTGGAGAAATACGGCATCTTCTGCATCAGAATGGGACAGAAATACTAGGGGAAAGTGGTATCACGCTATTTGGTGCTGGACATGGGGGCAACGACAACGAATCCTTATCCCGGAGCCCCTTCAAGTCACCGACACCTTCTGATCGTGACAGTGATGACTCGCAACTTAGTGCTGGACATGAGGGCGGCACCTACAAGTCACCGACACTTTCGGATCGCGACAGTGATGGCTGAATACAGATTCTGGTATGCGACCATGTATATGTTGTTTCATTTGTACATACCGCTGTTACTACAGTTTATGTTGAGTCTATATGATGCGAAGTCTTTTTTTTTTTTTTCCATATGGTGTGAATGGACACTGGTATCTACGAACTGGATCATCCTCACTGGTTCTGACATAACTAGTACAGGTTCTAAATAGCCCCTCCCCCTCACGTTGGGGGAAGATCCAGCGTGGATCGATCCGATATCGCCCGATTAGTATCGTCATCTCACCAATACAGTCCAGAACTCCGTGCAGTGGTGCTGCAGGCCTGCAGCAGCATGGAAGATCGATTCGATGACCCCCTT
Organism: Exsudoporus frostii; assembly: GCA_038089735.1. Taxonomy (NCBI): domain Eukaryota; kingdom Fungi; phylum Basidiomycota; class Agaricomycetes; order Boletales; family Boletaceae; genus Exsudoporus; species Exsudoporus frostii. The sequence goes on from JBBPLK010000216.1 coordinate 9,923, forward strand.
CAGTAAGTAAGCGAGACCATTTCCGAACAACAGTGTCAAGGAACCCTCAGCAGCGAAAAAAGGTATGTATATACTGTATACAAGCCTCTGAGTTTTCCACCCAGTTGTATGGCTCGTCGTGCCCGTCGTGGACAAGGCGGAATCTGTGGGCATGCAGTAATGCCTATGGACCAATACTCGGCCAACCAATTACCCCCATTTAACCGAATCCCATACAGTGGGCCACGTGCACAACATCAAGCACTGGACGTGCCCGAAAACCCAAGGACCAACGCTCCATCCGACACATCACCAGTGTCAACAATTACCAATGACTACCAACGCCTACCTAGGTACTTACGCAAGTCAAGCCACTTCTGTCTCAGTGTTTTCGAGTTACTCGGGTTATTGCGCCGCAGAGGGCTCACCGGGGACAGAGACCACCAGCGCCTACCTGGGCACATACATATGCAAATCAAGTTGTTGTTTCAGATTTGGCATTCTCCTACGGTTATTCAGCTCACGCGGATGGCTCGCTGGGGTCAAGGACTCTGTTTCGGCGTGCTACAAATTGCGATTAAACACTTCCGGGGAATGGAGGAAACGAAACTCATGGTACGTGGGCGTTGATTGGATGCCGGTAAAATTTTCGAAACAATGTGCCAATGATTGATGTGGACGATGAGAACCACGGACGCGTAGCAAATACGATGAATGCAGGTAGTATCGGCACGATTTTGAACATTTGCACGAAGGCGGGATTCTCAGGTGAAAGTCCTGAGAGAGGAATGTTACCTCCAAGGCATCCAATGTCAATTTACATTCGGAACCTGATGACGGATATGGGCTACGTCAGTGAATTCGACAGAGGGGACGAGCGTCGTGACGAGCTGTACGAGGAATCCATCGAACAGACTAGGAACACCGTCAAGACGAACTTGGTGGACGCAGACCTACCGGACCAACGAGTGTGTATCGTGTCCAATACTACCCTATTGGATCTCGTCAAGCAGAAGATGCCGAAGAAGATCATCGATGAGGTTGAATTACTCAACGATCTTTACAGCCAGGCCCACATAAGGCAGTGCGCGCCGTCGGATGAAAGGGTTGGTGCGGGGAATCTCGTTGATGCGACTCTGGCCTGAAGCGACGAGGATCTTCGAGATATTTTCAAGGCGTGAGGGACGTACGTGAAAATGGTTTAGAAACACGACTGCAGCGATGATTCCGATGTATTTGGGATCATAGTCGGATTTGACAAATTGTAGAGCTAATTCGAGGGCCTAACCTTAAGGACCCGCGCCTTTGGGAAAATGCGAGGAGGTCTGTATGGTTACAACTTACGAGGTGGTATTGGATGTGCTGTGCCTGCCAGTGTGTTCGCACAAGATCTGTGAACCCTGAAGTAATGAGAATGCAGCATAACCAGGGTTTCCAGGGTCAATATGTCTCGAAGACTCCGCTCCCACTCGACTCATGGACTCATCTCCCGATAACGGTGTTGCAGTCTTACGATGTCCTGACAGTGTATGCGTCGTCAATGCGGTCCTTGAAGTGCAGTGTTTCGTAACAGTGCTCCGTATAGTCACGCATGACTTTCCGGGGAGGGACCTATCTTTTCGGCATCGATCAAGTTAATCAAACCTGAAGCGAAATAAGCACAAGATTTCCGTTTGGGACCACTTGCTTGGTTCAACGGGTATGCAAAGCGGGTATGGGGCGGGAAAAAGAATGCATGGAAGAGGTCGAGGTGAAGAATTGACCTGCACAAATATATTCAAAGTTAGAATGACACGCGAGAGCACGATATCAACACATGGTTCTGCGGGAGAAAGTATGCTATCTGCATCAGCCTTCCCACCTGCGCACCGACCCTGTTGTTTTCTGTTCAAACTTGCTTGATTTGTCATTGACGAGGCAATTTGCGACGTTGCTCGAGGGGGCTGGCCGTGACGGAGGGATGAAGTCCCTGTGTAAGACGAGCAATTGCCGGGGATCGGTGCATTCGGCGCATGCTGCTCACATGACTGTTAAATGGACTTGTGGATGAAATCCACTTTGCAAGACAAGAA
>JBBPLK010000216.1:12073-35400 GCA_038089735.1 Exsudoporus frostii
GGCCGTGACGGAGGGATGAAGTCCCTGTGTAAGACGAGCAATTGCCGGGGATCGGTGCATTCGGCGCATGCTGCTCACATGACTGTTAAATGGACTTGTGGATGAAATCCACTTTGCAAGACAAGAATCCAAGTATTCTGAAGGTGGATAGCTAGGGAAACACGAATAGAGTAAGAAGCACCAAAAAAAAACCTTGTCGCCACCCCCGAGTTGCGTGCCTCATTTAGTCGCTTGTTCCCGTTTCCACCCTTTGAACGCAGTTTTTCGTCATCAACAACTCGGAGGTCACAGCTAACATGACCCAGCTAAAAGGGTGGGTGCGGTGTTCACTGGAATGAGAACAAACGCCCCCAAGGTCACGAGGTGATGGTGTGTGCCTGTTCTGATGGAATTCAACGAGGCACGTGTAATGCCAGGGAACAAAGGTGTACCACAGGTAGACGACCGTGCATTCTTTGCCCCATCACTCTGATACCTGGCCACACATGAATTCGAGCAACAGCCGACTGTTGAGGAGTGGTAAGTACACGAGCGAGACATTTGGTAAGACTGTGATACTGACTCGGACCGTTCACAAAAATGAAGCAAAACCAATTGAAATCGATGGTTGGCATGACATATATTCAGTTGCCTTCCTCGTTGATGGAAAGCACGTCGTGAGTGGTAGTATGGAAGGGAAGATTCGACGTTGGCGAAGAGAAGATGGCAAGCAAGTGGAGACACCCATCAATGCGGGGAGCAAGGTTAACGACAATGCGGTATCACGAAACGGGAAGTGGATCGCAAGTGGGACGGATAGTGGCGAGCTAACGGTGTGGGACGCGAAGAGCCACAAGAAGGTAACCGGGTGGCAAGCGCACAGCAATTGGGTGGGTGCGGTGGACATTTCTCCTGATGAGATGAGAATCGCAACTGGATCGGGTGACTCGACCGCCTGTGTCTGGTCACTCTCGCCGACTGGCCTGCCACCAGTGCGCGGTACTCTGTCGATGAAGTTGAAACACCACGACGCCGTGGTCGCGGTCAAGTTCTCACCTGATGGACGCCTCATTGCCACTGCCACCACGTTCTGTGGCTCCGTTCAAGTCTGGGACAGTCAGAACGGCCGCCTCCTCGTCGACGTCCCAATCAGGGTCGTTGACACGTTCAACCACTCCCTCCTCTGGGTCAACAATAGCAAGAACCTCTTCGCCTTATCTCTCGACGGCAAGATTTACTGTCTCGACGTGTCGACCGGGACCACGCTCTATTCATGGCACATTCAGAGCAGTAACTGGCAGCTCGAGTGCATTGATGGTGGCAACTGGCAGCTTGGGTGTATTGACAGCAGCAACTGGCTCGGGTGCATCGTCCTAGCGAACAATGATAGATTCATCGCAGCCTCCGTTAACTCCTCGGTATCATTCTGGGATACTACCACGCGCAAACAAATCGGGTCTATCATCGACCATACAGATTTCATCAAATCCATGGCCATCTCAGCAGACTACGACCTTGTGATCGGCGGAGGCACGACAATCACCCTGCGGAATATCCGTGATGTGCTTCCCACATCCTATTATGAAGTTGTAAGTGCACCTGCACGAAAAGTTCGCTATGCGGGATTTGTTCCTAATGACAAACCACTTTATCGACTGAGACAGATACCCCGTATGAAGGAAATCCAGTGCACGAAAATGGAAAAGGCTGATCTCAAGGAAACCGCCCAATCCCTTGTACGGGCGGAGAGATCTAGTACGTTTATTAGCACCCTTACTTGCACTTCATTATCAGTGACGCTCATTAGACAGTAAAATTGCAGATCTCGAGGAGACCGTCCAGCAGTTCCGTAACCAGCTCTCTGACTCGCGACGTGCGGCTATGCAGGAGAAGGATAGCCTGAATGAAACCATCGAGTCCCTTCGTGAGTGGTGTATCACCACCCTCACTCGCGCTTCATTGACATCCGTGTCTATTAGATAGCAAAATCATACATCTCGAAACAACTATTCAGCAACTTCACACTCAACATGCCGACTCCCGACACAGAGTGGATAGCCTCATCCAGCTCCTTCGAACACATGAGCAGAAACATCAATGCGAAATCATGTATACCGATGGCCGCATAATTAATGCTGCAGCGTCTCTTCTCAAGATCACGAATACCATGAGTGAGGATGTGAGAGCCAACAAGCTGATCACGGACTGGCTTGCTGGTAAAAATGCTATCATGAAAAATGCAACTAAAATTCTGACCATGGGACACAGGTTTTCAACGGCGGTGCACAGAGAGGTTAGAGAAGCTCGGCGGCGCCGCCATGGATTCTCTGAGCTACAATGAAGCCGCTGAGCACTTCTCGGCTGTACTCTCGCTCAACCCAGTGGACCGCATGGATATTTTCATCAAGCGGAGCAAAGCACACGTGTCCTTGGACTCGTGGGAAGATGCGCTCAGCGATGCTGACGAGGTACTTATCGTTCGTCCTCACATTTGTAAGATTGTATTCATTAAACGAGTGCGTAGGCTATCAAGCTCGACCCGTCATCTCACCGCGGCTACGAACAGAGGCATGCAGTATTACATGGTACAAGACGCCATGCCGAGGCTGTTGAAGCATTCCATACAATGCTTGTAAAACTGGACGAGTCTCCTAACGAACACATTCGTGGTGAGCCATTTCCTCGAGATCACTCAGGTCATCATGTGTTGATCGACATCAATGATAGCAATTCGTGACCGGTATATCGATGCTAGACCGAAGATTCGGCAAACTGTCGAGGAGACCGTTCGCCTTATGCCACGGGTACTCATCGATACCACCACCGGTTATCTATATGACAAGAGACAGCAAGCAGAAGCATTTGAGGCACTCCCGATTTACTGTGAGCTCGTGTCGTCAATGACAACGGAGCTAGACTCTATACGCATTGCGGGAGCCGTGAAGAAGTTTTACCGATACGTAATGCTCTCGCACAGATGGCAGCCAAACGAACCGACAATTCAGCTTGTCGGAACTACCTCAATATACAGGCTGCCGGCGTCTCTCGCGAACAGCAAGCTGCAAAGGTTTTGTGAGCTCGTGCGCTCTCTTCACTTTAAGTGGGCATGGAGTGATACGTGTTGTGTGGACCAACTCGACAAGGTGGTCCAGCAAGAATCATTGGTTGCGATGTTCAGGTGGTATCGTGGCTCGTCCCTCACGGTCGTCCACCTTCTCGGTGTGTTGTCGGAGTCGCAGGAGTCTGGTTGTCTGTGGAGAAGTACCTGGAACACTCGTGGGTGGACATATCAGGAGTACCTTGCTTCCGAGGTTGTCCAGTTCTACACCGAGGACTGGAAGCCATACCTTGGCTTGGACACCTTCAACCATAAAGAATCACCCTCAATCCGTTTGGAGATGGAACGGGCAATGAACTTCGCCACGCAGGAGCTGGCCAGCCTTCGTCCCGGATTAGGAAGGGTGCGAGAGAAGCTCTATTTGGCTTCCAAGCGCCAAACGACACGTGAGGAAGACATCGCATACTCGCTATTTGGCATCTTCAATATTACCATCCCGGTGATGTATGGTGAGGGAACACAGGCGGGAGTCGGTCGACTGCTGGAGCACGTATTGACAGGATCTCGAGACATCACCATTCTCGCTTGGACTGGGACTCCCGGCGATTACAATAGCTGTCTCCCTTCGGACCTCACCGTCTACAATCAACTTGTCCCGCCACACATTCCACGACCCCTCCAGACGACTGAGATGGACAACGTAGTCACGGTGCTGCGTTCATCCTTGCCCGACCTCTCCCTGGCTATAACGCTGCATAATCACGTCAACGGACTTCACTCACCTTCCGTTGGTGCCAGTCGACTACAACTCCCTGTCATCGTTTTTCCCGTCAGCGAATTCATCCACACCTCAGGTCCAGATCCTGTGACGAAACTTTATATATATCATGTTTCGATGCCCACGTTTGGAGACATCAAGATCAAGACGGCAGAGAACTTGAGTGAGATGAAGAATTTGTATCTCGCCCATCCATGGATCCGCCCGTTGCTCGATCAAGAGTCCTCGCAAGGTGCGGAGGAGCTCGACAAAACCACACAAGCGCTCCGGTTCGTCGCTCGTCTCAGGCAGCCATTTGGGGCGCTCTTGTTCGAGTCAGTAGCACGTGTAGAGTATAGGCGAGTCGCCTCGGACAGTTTGATCATGCTTCAGGTTCGTGAGGAGGCTCCGTTGACCGACTTGATAGACAACATCCGTACGATCGAAGTACAGTAATTTGAAACTTTCAATGCCATGGTCTTGGTAGGATACATCTCGCCTTTTGGTTTGTCGGTAGCTAAGTTGTCATGCAAATTTCGTACTGCACTTCCCCCACGACCAAAAACAAGCACGTATTGTCGCAACCTGTTTTCGCGCACAACGTTGTTCCAAGGTTCCATCGCTTGTGCGCCCTGTGTCCGACATCTATTCAATGATCCAACTGTCATTTTCAAGCGTAAATCTGCACTTACAGTACTTAACGGTAAGTGCTTGGGAGAGACCCTTTCTAAGCGATCGTCCAATACGATTTTTCCAACTACTAGTTGAGCTCTAGCAGGCCCATCTTTGTACAACATGAGAGTTCTTACGTTACAAGCTCCTGGAGAGACCAAAAGAGGCAACTGCATAACGTTACTTACCTAAGCACCCCGTCTTGAGTTGTCTTCGATATTCCGTGTCTCCGACTTCTTTTTTTTTCGGAGGGGCCATGTCTGATTCGTTCGCTGATCTCTGGGCGTCCTCAGCTCCTCCCAAACCGACTCCACAACAACCGCAGAATAAAATTGGCGCGGCTGCTCCGCCACGTAGACAACAGTACGACGCTTTTTCGATTCTCTCTGCAGCCCAACCATCCAGCAAGCCTGTCCCGAACAACCAGCCCAACGATCGGCAGAGCCGACAGCCCAAACCGATTTCACGCGGAGGGGATGCGTTCAGCGGCTTGTTTACTTCGTCGCTCGATGGCACCACGGCCAGCCGAAACCCAGACCGGGTCAACATGACAATGGCCGAGCGGGCGGTACTCGCGCAGAAAGCAAAGTTCGCCCAACATAACGGTGCATCTTCTCAGATCGAATCCACGCCTGCCTCCTCCTCGCTTTGGGATGGACTCGACGCGCTGGCGCGACCGACGACGGCCAGTCCACGTCCGCCTGCATCTACACAGGGCAACACGACGGCAAAGGACAGTGTTGATTTCGGATTTGATAGCGTGTCTAGAGCCAAGGATGTACCGTCCACGACGTCTCCTCCGAACAACGCTTCGATCGAGAACGACGACTGGGGGCTCTCCGAATTCAGTTCACCAGCCCCGTCTGAATCACGATCCCCCGCTCCACCCCCCAAATCGGTATCGGTATCGAAGCCCACAACCCTATGGGATTTCGACGAGTTCGGGTCTTCAGAGCCACAGACGTCTCAAACCCCACCACAGATCCCAACCCGCTCGCTCACAGGCACCCCTGGTGATTTCGACTTTGGCGAGCGCGAGGATGGCCTCCTCGCAGGCGATAACTCAGATATGGAGGACACGTTCGGTATTCGCGCTAGTCGTCCGGAACGCTCCAGAGATGATATACTAGGCGATCTAGGCAAGCCAGTGGTACGATACTTCCATATATGCATGACGTTCGATGAATTATGGCTGATATATGCGCATATACTCTAGTCTCACTCTCACTCACCATCTCCAAATCCATCCACATCCACATCGACACCTGGCCTCGCTCGCCCATCTCGTATGAGTGCTTCGCCACCGCCACATATCATCGGCCAGCTAGTCGAAATGGGTTTCTCGCCCGCTGACGCACGTGCTGCCCTTGCGAACACCGCGACCGAAAGCGGTTTCGACGTACAGACTGCAGCAGAACTTTTACTTTCGCAAGTGGCCCAGGAAGGATCCGTACAGCCATCCCCTCAACCCCCTGAGCGCGAACGTCGCAGAAATGGCAACCGGGACAGGGACAGGGACCGAGCGGCCCATCCGTCACCACCCACACGCACCGACTTTACACAACCCCCCCAACCCTCTCAACCTCATCCACCATCGCAACCTCAACTCGATGTCACTGCGGAAAAATTGTTATCCCAGGCGAGCGAGATCGGTCGTGGCATGTTCAGCAAGGCAAACGCGCTCTGGAAAGAAGGGAAGGAGAGGGCCGTCAAGATGTATGAGGAGAGGTCCGCTACTGCCAACACTGCGGGTAGTACATCAGTCTCGGATGGCAGACCACGATGGATGCGGGACCGCGATCCTGCGGGTGGGGAATGGCAACGACCGGAGCAGGCGAACGATCGCGATGCGGTCCCGGTTGGGTTCAAGTCCGACGAAGACGAGGGACAGGGAAGGGAGCGGAAGGAGAGACAGCGCCCTCCTGCGCGTCGTCCCCCACAATCACAGCTTCAATCTCACTCGCAGTCACCACCCCAGCCAGAGCGTGAACGGGAAGTCGATCTCTTCAGCGCTGACTCTCCCGCCACTTCCTATCAGTCCCCCTTTCGACGTGGCAAGCCCAAAACGCAACCACCACCACCTTCGATCCACTCGTCCCTATCCACACCTATGTTATCTGCACAATCAACCATGTCCACATCGTCTGGGCCGTCGACATCACAACGACCACCTCAGCCTCCACGCGCATTCACGACCACCATCGCACTATCCGCATTAACCACGTCGACGTCTCACAAATCCGCAGGAACGGATGCGTACAGGCGAGGTGACTTTCCTGTCGCCCTCGCAGCGTATATGCGCGCATTATCTGCGCTTCCGCCGGAACACATATTGCGGGTGCCCATATTGACCAACGTAGCACTCGTACGGTCAAAGGTGGGCGAACTGAAGGACACGATCAAGGCATGTGAGGAGGCAGTCATGATCGTTCGACGGTTCGTTGGTGGTGCGAGTGGGGACGGAGTCGGTGGAGGTGAGGTAGAGGGTATATCATTTTCAGGGATCGAATCAGATTTCGATGAGAAGACGCTGGTGGAGGTGGGGACGGGTAAAGTGAGCGTGACGGTGCAAGGTGGTGGCGGCGCTACATCCAACGGGGACCTACCTACGTCCGTTGATCTGGTCGAGGGAGTTTCAAAGGCATTTAGGCGACGTGCTGAGGCACTGGAGGGTCTCGAGAAGTGGGAGACGGCGCGGAGCACGTGGGAAGTACTCCTTGGTGCAGAATGGGCAGGCTCAGGTATGAAAGGTGAGGCAGCAAAAGGCGTGGGTCGGTGTCGTAGGATGGTTGGCAGCGGGGATACGGACGGTGTGGGTGGTGCGGGCCTGTCATCTCAATCCGCCCCTCCAAAGCCCAAAGCCAATCCTACGCCGCACCCACGTCCCAAGCCAAAGCCCACACCCAAATCTGCGTCCCCACCACCTTCTGCAGCCCTTGCCGCCCTGCGCTCCACCCATAACGCTCAACAACTCGAAGACGCTGCCCGTTTAGCATGCAAAGACGCCGTGGACGCCCGCCTGACTGCGTGGAAATCTGGTCGGGATGGTAATATCCGCGCACTCCTCGCATCTCTGGATGAGACCGTACTCTGGCCCGAGCTTGGGTGGCGTAAAGTGGGCATGGCGGAGGTGGTGAGCAAGGGACAAGTCAAGGGGGCGTACGTGAGGGCGATTGCGAGGGTGCATCCGGACAAGGTGAGTGTCGTGCATTGACGAGATGTTGATAATCTGATGGACGGACGATGGTCGGTTGACGTAGCTAAATGCGGGGAATACAACAGTGGAGCAAAGGATGATTGCGAATGGGGTGTTTGGGGCGCTGAACGACGCTTGGAACGCGTTTCAGCAACAGCAGCAGTAGTAATACCTTGTCCGACTGCTCTTGAACGGACTGGGACTGGGGATGTGGTAGAGTTGGATCTATGGATTGATGTATATATGGGTGTACGGTTACATACATAGAGCGCACGAGGGGATATACATGAGCGAAGAGGAAGGGTTGGTGCTTTTTCTTGCGATGGCCTTGGTATACTCTTACTACCCGACCGGGCTGTTAGTGTCTACTCCCTACAACCGAGATTGCTTTCTTGGCCGCAGCGAAGGTTCTGAGCCGGATGTCTCGCACTCACTGCTAGGTATCCTCTCACCTAGCATTCAGTGGTGGGACTACAGATTCAGCTACACTCAGCAACATAGTCCCAGTGGTTGCACAACTGCTGAAAGCATTTGGCGGCACTCGGAGGTACGCCGAGCCTGGACACGAGGCACAGAAGTGCGAGAGGGTTGAAGGTAGTCCAGGATTTTTCGGCATACAGGCGGACGTTGAATATTCTGCTTCAATATCTGAAACTGGCCAATTACCACACCTGCCTAACATGGTTGACTAGGCATATGAATTTGTCCAAATGGATCTATGTAACGCCAAAGTACAGTGTGTCCAAAATGGTAGGTAAGGGAGTGCTGAACCGAACGGGGAGGAATGTAGGTTTCCGTGATAGGCAGGGATCTAGCCAACTTGGAGATCATATAAACGCCGTATCACAAGGCTGGTCGGGACCCGACGAAGCCCACCAAAGGTTTCACTATGCCAGTCGCTATCCAAGATGTACCCTTCATTCCCGTATGTCCTTCCCTCGTCTCGATGCACGCAGTGCCTGATAGCCATTGCACTGCAGTCACGCAACAAAATCAAACCCCCCGTGAAGCTCCTCGATTATCGCGAAGGAGATCGAGAGATGTATCTGTGGTACATCACGGAGGACGAATACCTCAGACTCAATCAAATCTTCGCTGGCCGCGATTTCCAGGAAACAGGTATGGGCGGGACAAAAGTGGTTGGCCTTCCAGCGCCATGCAAAGGGTGTGGCAAGTACACTGAATTTATTGACTGGTGGGTCTCCTTCCGGAGGGGGTTACGATGAGAACGATGCTGACCTGAATTGGTGTATTTTTTTTATCAGGGTATGGACAGCACTCCGACGAGGAGTCCATACGCGCGAGTTCATGTTCAATTCGCTCAAGAACGGACGCCAGGGCGCGGAGAATATGCATGACGTGTATTGCTCAGAGTGTGGCCTGCTCACACCCGTGCGATCTAGGGACAATTCAGAGGGTGGGGCGGACGCACCGACCATCGAGGTCGCCAAAGTGAGTGACATGGCCGAGTTCAGCTGACGCATGTTCATACGTCCTGTTGAAGCCTCTCGATCGTTCCAACTACGATTTGATGCCCGAGCAAATCGAACGCAAGTCGCAGTTGGCATCCGGCGGAAAGCCAGCCGATCCAAAGGTGAGACCCAGACGTTGTTTCGGTGCTTCCTCCGCTAATCCTGATGGTGTACCGCGTCTTTTGTAGGCTGTGGCGTGGGGTAGTTGGTGGTTGGATAACACGGGGAGCACGGCTGCGTACCGAGCCCGGATTGCCAGACAGCAGGCTGAGGCCAAGCTCAAGGCTGACAGGCTCGCAGCGGAAGAAACTACTCTGTAATATGAGTGTAACATAACATGTATTTGTATTTGTTTCATTGAAAACCATGCACATCTATCGTTGGAAACATCAGAATTGGTATCATTCCCATTCAGGGCACCCAAACAGCACTCGGGACGTTTTGGAAAATGTCAGTCACCCAGCAGGGCTTCGAGCTGTAAGCGTAACAAGGCTCACGCAGTTTGAGGTCTTCCAGGTCTCTTTAAACACTGCAGTGCACTAGAATCGCGCTCACTCGATGTGGGACTAATGGCCCATACGCAAGTTACTTCTTAAATTCACCGATCCATTGACCTCGACAGTCCACATAATCAGTCAGCATGTCTGATGATGTCGATGCCCGCTTTGTTCGTTCTGCTGAACATTCGTTTCAGTCCTGATGATCCTCGGAACGCATCGTGATAATGTTTTCGCAAGCTGCATACCAGAGGTGGTTGTGCGCGGGAAAATCAATATCAACCTTGATAGATCCCGTCGGACTACCTTGCCATCAGGACGCCATCACCATCAAGCTTCTAGTGTATGTGGTCACAATGTCGTATGCCATTTATTTATTTATTCCGTTCTTCGGACCCACTCAGACGGGAATGCGATGGAGCCGAGTTTAAATCCGGCTTCAAGACAACCTGCCTTTTATAGAAGGTCGCTGTTCGACTCATTCATGCCCCACACCTCGCCAACGAAGCGAGACAAGAGATCATGCCGTTTCCCTCGGTGTGTTTACCACCACGCCTCCTTTCTAGCTCGACCCTGGGAGCTGGTGACTTGTCAGGGTATTGAAGGTATACATGACTTCGGAGGCCCCATAGACAGCAAAATGTCAAGACCATGGCACGACTCGGAGAAGTTGTTTGCTGACGCTACAACGTCGTGGGATGTACTTTCCGCTCTCATTTCCCTTGCTGCCGCGTCGAACGATTGGGAGAGTCGGACCTTCTCCTTACCGTCCTCCGTTGTTGCCCTTCCTCGCATTCTATGTATCGATTGAATGATTCTCACCCATGTAGCAGCACTTGATTTCGTTTCACTCGCAGCACCTTGCCATCGGATCAATATCAGATAACTCGGACATGATAAACTTCACTGTCAACGGCATCAGATCTATGCGACAACCATCAAGTCCAGGGTGTTTCATTCGTCAGGAGCTCTTCTGAGCGTGATGGGCCATGGCACCTATTGACCTCGCGGCCACAAAAATTCGTTCTCGGTATCTGCAAAGCTTTGGAAACTGACAACTTGAATTGTGCGCGAGGACCGGAAGGTCGGCTTTCATACAGTTCAAATCAGTCTCAATCGGATGCTGCATCTCGTTGTAAGTGGATGATTTTGAATGTTTTGACTCCTTGTTGTTCCCAGGCCGGTGACTACAATGATGATAGGACGATTAACCTTGCTTGAATGCAGCAGCGATTCACCACCCAAGTTCTTCCGAGTTAGACCAAGACTTGCACATGGTCACTCATGATGCATGATAGAAGTGATGATGGGACATGCGCAATCATAGAACGCGGATTTGATCGTGCTACCAGGTTCACGACCCCAAGTCAGGTGAGCCGCGAACACTGATCACAAGCGATACGAATTGATATCTTCAGGGACAACAAGATCGCTTAGAACCTTATAATTGTTTGGTTCTCATTCAAAGCTGCTGCTCGGCTCGCTAAAGATTCTGCTTTGTTCGTATCCGGGGTCGGTGACACCCGTAACCCGGAAGTGAGTTTGAACCACCGTATGTATTGAATTCAACTTCAAGACAGCCGATTACATAGTACCCCATATCGAACATGTTACGTGGGTGGAGAAATTGACGCTTGTCCGCAGGCTCTGCGACATCCACGTCAATCGCCGGTACATTTTTTCAGTTGTACCGAGATCCGATCAGTGGCCACGTACCGTAAGTGTTGTTCCTCCATTCCCAGGAAGGATTGACTGCGTTTTGTACCACAACATCACAGGGAACACTCAATGGGATCTTTTCGGCTAAGTTCTTGGGTACTAAGTACCCCAAACAATATGACGGGAGTCACGGAACAATGCCCGCATGACTGATTGCGATCCGACAAATCGAGGGTCGCCGCAAAGGTGACCATGCTCATGGAACGCAGTGTGGTTGCTTGTTTGGACCGCGATGGGGTATAAATTGAGCTGGAGGTCAGTATGGACAGTCAGTCGTCAGACAACTGCACCATCTATCTCCTGCTATATCCGCATACAATGTCCATCTCTGAAAGCACCGTGGTATGTGTCCCCTAACGTGGAAGATTTAATTCTCATGGGACTCGCAGTTATGGCCTGAGGTCCCTCTATGGAACACCAGTGCCTCTGATATTGTCAACGAGCAAGCCTCCGATGCTACTGTATGTATCTGCTATCACGTGGACGATTTAATTCTCATGGGACTCGCAGATGTGGCCTGAGTTCCCTCCGTGGAACACGAGTGCCTCTGATATTTCCAACGAACAAGCCTCCGATGCCCCTGTATGTATCTGCTAATACATGGAAGATTTCACTCTCACAAGCTCGGAGCATTGGCCCGTTGACCTCATGTGGATCGACAATGCCTCTGATATTCTGAACGAACATGCTTTGGAGGAAACCCACAAGATCGCTGGTAGCCAAGTCCTCTGCTACTGAGCATGTAAACCATGTACTATGTAATTGCCGTCTTTGATGTTACACATTGCATCATAGTCACGTAGCCATGTCATCGTTGTAATAGTAGTTGAATTTCGCTCATGCCGAGTGAGCTGCAAGATTTAGCGAGTCATTTACTAATCCTCAGACTCATCAGAGTAGAATAGCACCCCAACGATATCTAAGACGCATAACTTGAGCATACGAACAAGATGATTTTACCTCACGTAGAGCTGCAGTGAATACTTCAGCGCCATTCACTAAATCCTCTGTTCCACACGTGACGTCCAAGATGTCGCTTTTGCTATCACGATATATCGACCAGGATCAAGTTCGGAAGTAGTGGGCGAGGATGAGGCGCCGTCTTCGCATCCACTTGGAAAGGACAGTGAAGTTGAAAGTGTGATGACTTCTATTCATATGGTGGATATTTCTCTGTCCGTCAGGTGCTGCGTGCCGGTGGTCACTTACGTGCGCCAGCCCCAGGGTATCTGGAATAGATAGTGACTTGCTTTCCCCGTTTTCGCAAGGTGGCCAGTCGCTTCGTCTAACTTACAGGTAACCTATTCTCACCCGGCTGATCGACTGCTGGATGCATAGAAAGAATTATTTCTGGCATTGAATAGTTCAAAGTGACCTTATGAGCATGCTCTCTACAGGTAGCGAAGGTCCGCCCTTCGAAACAGCTCCAAGAAGTGGCAAAGACAGTCACACCAGTACCACAACAACCAAGGTTACCCAACGACCAGGTTGCAGGTGATTAGCTCCTGCCAAAAAAAAAGTAAGTGACTAACTTCTCACACGGAAAATGAGGTCGAAGGATAGTCTCAGAGAGTCAAGGTTGACGGTCATTCCCACTTGTCAAGCGGGTCGTATTCATTAAATCAGTTTTTTTTTTTGGCATCATCGACAATTTAATTGGGTGTAAAAAAAGATGGGGCGAGGCTCACCTTGACAGACCAGTGTAGAATAGTGATTCGACACGAGACTATGAATCACGAGTATCTTTACTTGCGTCGGACGGGAATGTGATGTCCACTGGACAAGGGACAAGGGACTGGTGGAAAGTTTACAAGTGTTTCGAACAAGTTTCGAACGGAGATTGGATTTTACAGCTTCGGACCTTCGGCCGGAAGCTACCACCAGGACTCGACCTGCGACTTGCTGCATACAAACAAAAATACACTAGTGATGATTGTCGAATTGTGACCTGTGGGGTAGATCAGGCTTTCGGAGTGAGCCTTTTTTATATTGCAGTGATTCTTCTGGACAAAATGACCCACCTATGCACGTTAAACACTGCAATTGCATTAAAATCACGCTCAATTGATGGGGGACAGAGGTGCGTAATATACCCACTTCTTTACCGATGTTCGATCCGTTGACCTCGACACTCCACATTATCAGGCAGCACGTTTGATGACGTCGATGCCCGCTTTTCTTCACCACTGCGAGTGGTTGGTTCTGCTGAACGTTCATCTTGGTCCTGGCCATCCTTGGAACGCATCGTGATAATACATGAGTATGTTTTCTCCAGTGTTTTCAAGCTACATCATACCTGGGGTGATTGTGTGCGAGAAAATATCAACCTTCACAGATGATCCCAATTACTTTCATTCTCCAGTCGTTTGATAGGTCGGTATCCGTCGAGTTTGTCTCCTACTTCGCCTCGCATTTGCCGCTATCTGCGGGTACAAACGGTCTCTCTTCCATATACTCGTTGCTTGACCCATCGGGCTTGATGCTGTAGAAGGGTCTGCGCCACTTTCAATACCGAGTCCCCGATCGATCGTTGTTGTCCAGAGGTACGAGCATCTGCTTAGTCCAGGGTAATGCTTGTTCTGACAGAGTCACACAATGGATGGAAATGGTGGTGATCAACCCTCGGAGAATCGATACATGCTAAACAAGGCTGTGAATTCCGACTGACCGCGGAGGGTAAGGAACTTGTTGATACTGTTTTATTACCTCAGATTTTTGCCTGTGCTTGCACCTAAACCACATTGTCGCACATTCGTACCTGGAACTGTAGAACGTTAGATGATTGGTGAGTTTTCAAATGTTCGTTTCTTAGAAATACACTTGTCCTGATAATGCATAACCATCCCAAATTCTTGATGCGAATGGAGCCCAAACACCAGAATCATGCGTTGCGACGTCGTGCACCGCGGGAAGTTGGTAGTACTGTGGGCTGCTGCGCTTTACGGGTGCAGCACACGATCGCTGTCGATCGATCTCATTTAACGCGCAGCAGAAGAGGTCAAGTCGCTCCTTCTTGGCTCTGGAAGTTGGTTGTGCTGTGGCTGTTGCGCTTTGCGGGTAGCAGCGCACCGTCGTTATCGTAACGCGCAGCAGAATGGGTCAAGTCGCTCCTTCTCGACTCTCGACGTTTTACTGTGGGCTGCTGCGCTTTGCGGGTGCAACACACGGTCGCTGTTGATTGATCTCATTTAGCGCGCAGCAGAAGGGATCAAGTCGCCCCTTCTCGACTCTCTATCCGCCTTTGTATCATGGCCAAGGTCCTTCGTGGCGGATTGCAACCCTGCGATCGCCGAAGTTCGTGTCAGTGAAATGGAATAAAAGGCCCATGTTGTATTGACAAACCCCATCTCTCATCTCAACATTCATTCCACTTTACGCATATCACTCACACTCAAATGTTTCTTCGCACCATCGCCGTTCTCGCATGTGCTGCGTACGCTGCAGCAGTGCGCTGCGCTGAATGCGCCGGAACGATCGACGTGTTCAACTTGAACACCAACTCCGTCTGTTATAAAACCGACGGAAACAATCAAATCATCACCCAGTGCCTGTGAGTCTGATTGGGAACGAGTGGATTGTGAACCGAGGCTGACCCGTTGCTGACACCCAGGTACACTCAGCCTAACTCTCCGACGACAAATCTTTGTGGCTATAACGTGGGTTCTGGCTCGCGACGTGTTCTTATCTCTCCATTCGGGATGCTCATCGGAAATTACTGACAGGAGGCCGGCGATAGCATTGGAAATTGGGCCCTCTGTCCGGGGAAAGCTGATATCTCGGACGCAGACAATTGTCTTGCATGCAGTGGATAAAGGGATCATAGCGCCCGCAGTCTATCAGCCAGGGCTGAAGCGTAGCATGATGTTCTCAACAAGTCGTATAGAGTGCTCTTAAAAGGTCGTAAAGGTGTTCTTGAAAGTCGTTTACTGTTGTTGTGAAACTCAGTGATACTGACTTGGCTACTAGAGAAGGGTGATAATTCGACCTGCTGTCGAACACTGAGCTACTACTGTTACCCTTAGGTTTGTTGATAGCCGCAACCGCACGGGTCACCGTCGAATATCGGTTCCTGGGGCTTTGCCCCTAGTCTGGTGACCAGATTACTTGGCCCCGTCTTCTAGCTCTGTTCATTTGCGTCCATCGCCTGTAGGCATCGCAATAATTGATTGAACCTGAGCTCCTGCGCCGATACCTCAATCTCGATACATAGTGTGGCTGCGCCGATCCACATGTCGATCCCCCACTGCTGAAGTCGGTGTCAACAACGTGAAGCTTCCACGATCGTAGAAACATACAACAGTCGTCTTGGGGTTTGCACCGTTAATCTCATCCTCCAAGGTTTGCTCGTCGACGATAGCAGTGGCTGCACTGAACCAAGGATCAACGGTGCCCGCCCACAACTGAAGTGGGTGTCAACTGAGGGAAACTTTTACGACGACAGTCACGGTGTCATACGATTGTTTTTCGAGAGGTCGACATAGTTTTGTGAATGTCGCAGGTGAGTGGCAATACTAAATGTTGTTTGAGGACTGAGTCTATTCGTCTTGATGTTGGGCCTATTTTTATACCTTTCGTGAATCAAATAAGTAAACAAAAAAACATTACATCTTCACGTACCGCCATTATACAGGAGCGCGATAGTGAGGTCACGCGTTCTTCTATTGTGGTTGACAAGCAAGTAAGAAATCCCAAAGCTCTTACCTTGTTGAACCACTGACCAAATGAGCTCGTAGATAATAGATGTTCTATGTCCGCAATCAAAACTATTGTTCGTACCCTCTCCGTAAGGAACGTTCTTTTGTGGCTTTACTCGGGGCCCAACAGGTCACCTGGTTTCACTGTGTTGCATAATACAGTCAGGAAATGCAACGTGACCACGGTTTGAGGACACAATTAATCAGAGAACTGGCGAAATGACCACGTACTATGTAACCTCATGATGGCGTCCACATCAGGCTTCCACCACAATGCCGTATTTGTTTATTTTTTCCGTTACTTCGTGCAGTGGAATTTGAACGAACTTCTGACAGGACTACCAACCTTTTATAGTAGAAAGAGATCATTCTCACGCAAGGCCATCCAAAATCCGAGCAACTAGTATGTACTGTATCCCGAACATGCTGATATGAAGGTACATACCGCGGCTTTATGGCTGGAATCGAAAAAAAAAATACATGAGCATCGTAAACAGTTCTTTGTCAAGATATGGTGGTTGTTTGATGCACAGGGAGGACCTGGGAGGTATAAAAGCAGTCTCGAAATTCGTACGAACACATCCAGCGTCTTCGCAAAACATCAACGTTTCTTACCTGTTTCGTCTACAGAAAAATACCACAACTTGCCGGTACGTATGTCTTTATGCTCCTGGCAACCCCATTCCATTGACCCCCATTTCAGTATTGGAACACCTCCTATTGGATGTCCACTGCCTCTGATATTGTCAAGGGACGAGTCATGGAGGAGGAAACCCAGAAGAGATCTGGAAACGTTCAAGTTAGCCCTGTATGTCATTAGTACCTCGTCGAAACGTCACACTGCTGACCTCAACGTTAGCAGTGGCAAAGTTTCGATCGTTGGTGCTGCGCAGCCTCTGCAATTGTGAAAGAACAAGTCTTAAAAGGGACCCAGACTACCACCAACATTCAAGTCCCGTGCTACTGAACAACTTGAATACAATGTAGTTGCCCTCGTCCGTGGGAATACCTGTAACTTCGCAGCCGGCCCGTAGCCATTTTCATTCTGTAACTGGCGGTAGTTTTAGCACTCGGACTATGGCTAATGTACAACTATGATGAATCATTGACACTTGCCCTTGAAATTGTGGGGTAGCTGATGTTTCCGACCGCACCAAACACGTAGAACGAGAAATGGAAATAGTGTTAAATGGTAGCACTGAGTAATTGACCTGCGAAGCAAGCTCTGGAATTGAGTATGATAGGTGACTTACTCGTCGGTCGGAACGCAGTTGCCGTTTGGGCATAGAGCACCCATGAAACGCTCGTGAGCAAGGGGATTGATCACTGATATTACTCAGCCTGTCAAACGTTTTACCACCAACCCATGTCGCATTCGCAAACAATATTGAAGAGATCTTCGAAACAGGTGACTTGGGGAATATACACGGCTACATGGTTGCGAGTGACGACCAAACACAACGTCGACACGATACTTGCTGGATGTACTCGGTGGTACACCGGCACTCCACCTAGTGCTCCTCTTCCTCCGAGGCTAGCTCAGCGACAAGTTCAGAGTGCACGTTTATCATCGACGTTGGAGCAACTCTGAAATGGATGTCGTCAATATGAAGCTTCCACAATCGCAGAATCATACAATAGTTGTCTCGGAGTTTGCACCGCCGTTCGTGTGGTCCCCCAAGGTTTGCTCGTCGAGAATAACAGTGGCCGCGCCAATCCATTTGCCCCCCCACAACTGAAGTGGATGTCAACCACGTGAAGCTTCCGCGATCACAGACATACAATAGTTGTCTCAGAGTTTGCGCTGTTGATCTCATCCTCCAAGGTTTGCTCGTCGACAATAGCAGCGGCTGCGCCGATCCACTTGCCTCCCCACAACTAAAATGGGTGTCAACGAAGGGAAGCTTTTACGACATTAAGGACATACAATGCTTTTCTTAGAGGTCGACATGGTTTTGTAAATGTAGCAAGTGAGAGGACAATGTTGTTCACAAGGACTTGTTCTGCTCGTCCTGATCTCGGGCCCATTTTTATACCTTTCATGGATCAAATAAGTAAACAAACATCAATTTTTACGGGTCACGCATTCTTCGGTTGCGGCGGACAAGCAAGCAGGAAATATCAATGCCTTTACCTTGTTAAATCAACATGAGCCATCACAGGGGTTCTATTTCCGCGATGGAAACCATGGTTCGTTCCCTCTTCATAAGAAACATTCTTTCCTGGCTTTATTCGGGACCCAACAAGGTATCCGGTTACACATTGTTGTATCCGGAAGTGAGAATATGTGAGGCGGTGACTACGATTCGAGGACACGGATCAGAAATCCAGACAAAAGGGCCAAGAACTGACTAAATACAACGTACCCCTGACAAAAAGGAAAGGTAACACTCTCGTACATTTCGATAACACGATGCGGCGTACTGAACAGCGAGGATCCGAACGCTGACCTAATGTATCCAACAAGTTCTTGATTAGGTAGGACAGAGATAAACTCGACTGTCTCATTTACATGCGTGATTACCTCTTCTGATCATTTGATGGCTGCATCGACGGAGTGAGGAAGAAGTTCTTGAGTGCTCTGATGTGTCATAGACCGCGAGGTGAGCAAAGGAGAGAGGAATGGATACAATATTATAGTAAAGCCACCATTTCGAGCGCCTGGATCGCTGTACCAAGTAATCAGCTATTCCATCCCGTTTGCACACTACACGTTAACCGACACACCGAACTAATCTCTTCGTGTCTTGTTCATGAAACGACTCGACAAACAGGTT
This sequence comes from Exsudoporus frostii, assembly GCA_038089735.1. Lineage (NCBI taxonomy): Eukaryota > Fungi > Basidiomycota > Agaricomycetes > Boletales > Boletaceae > Exsudoporus > Exsudoporus frostii. The sequence continues at coordinate 30,895 of JBBPLK010000216.1, forward strand.
GTACCGAACGAGAGATGTCGATGAGTCCCGAACAAGGCGGCATGTCTGGTAACCAGCCGAATCACTAACTTACTATCTCCGACTGAAACTGGCAAGCGATGTGATTGGTTGTAAGCACTCCTCGGCCTCGTTGAAGAACAATTGAAGGGTAAAGAAGAAATAACGGATCAACGAACAGGCGTTGAATTTAGTGTCCCACAAAATGGCAAGGCAACGAGCTTGGGGTTTGAGCAGATGGCGGCACTTGTATGACCAGGCAAGTCAGTCCCGAGACTCTTCGTTACCCAGATTCGGACTCAGAATGTCACTGACTTTGGAGGCGACGCAATCATCCCATCTGTTGACGACGGGCTGGTCACCAAACTACCATGCGGTGATTGTACCGGATAACAGGCACGACGCCGGGCCCGGATCCATTGCCATCTATAGGTGGATTCGCACGAAGCAACGCTGCTCGAGGGCACCTGCCCTAAGGCCTGACGACCCGCTGTGGCTAGAAGATGTCCTGAGTACTCGGCGCCGCGTCTGATCATTCATTCCCCTTCATTACGGACAACATGGTTGCTTTCACCATCACTCAATTACTAGCGGCGTCGCTTGCAGTCGGGCTAGTGATCATGGTACCAATCAATGGCGTACTCGTTAGGTTAAGGGCTCAGTACAACCCTAAGGGTCTCCGACTCCACCCAGAGCATGGCGTACAACCACATACCGGCCCAGTGATCACATCCTTCTTTGCCTTGTTGGTGAGGGTCTACAGAATTGAGGTACGCTTTGCTACTCTACTTTGGTACTGGTGCACCATAAAACCCATCACTCTCAAAACACCAACAGGGATGGTTAGGATTGTACAAAGGATTCAGTACGTTTAATTCTCGGTGAGCCCACGAAGAACCACTGACGGTGCACCAGTGCCTACCCTTTTGTCATCCCCCGTTGTCTTTGCATCTCTGTGGTTCGCCCAAAGTAACAGTAACCTTCGCCGTTGGGTTTACACGACCTCTTTGACAGGCGCCCTGGGAATACTCGCCTACGATTTATCTTTCATACTGATCTCGTTGCCCCGGATAATTATAACCGTTCGGTAAGACTTCTTTCCTGTCAGCTTCAACACCCTCGGACTGCGGAGGCTCATAGTATGGCAGAGCAACCACCACGCCACACAAGCTACCTTACTTCAATGCCGTCTATGCTCTGCGTGTTCTGTTGACGCCTACAGAATATCGGCGTCCGTGGATCCTGTATCTAACGCCTGGCATTCTTGCAGCTCAGGTTTCGTATCGTGCATACGTTGATCTCGGGCTGACGACCGTCCGACATTTGCTCCTCGGTGAACCTACTCCGTCTGGCCAATATTTCAGGAACGGCATCTCTGTGACTAGACTAGCCATGTTCTTCGTCGTTGCTCTGGCTAGCACAGCTATCCTTGCTCCTCTCCACGTCATTACCATCAGGCTCGCTATACAGCGCAACCATGCCGCGCATGAATTTAACTCGGTTTCTCAGGAGGAAGAAGGCGATACAGAAGGAACTCTGGGATATTCCGGAATGGATGAGGATGTTATCGGGTACATTCTCACATGGTTTAACCAAGAACCATTTAGCACTGAATCCGAATTTCTAGTTTGAGAACCGAGCAAGAACCTTACACGGGTGTGGTTGACTGTGCAAAAAGGATTGTTGTGGAGGAGGGCTGGCGCGCCTTGTATCGTGGCTGGTGGTGGACGATGCTCAGTTGTCTTGCTGGATACACTTAAGTATGTCCACAATCTGGCACCACGGGAAATTCGGCACTATGACTCTTGCGAAATGGAGGTGATTCTACTCATAGATTTCGTCCATGGTCACGATAAGCATACCTTGCTCAGTGGACAAGCCTACCTGCGGTTTCGTGTCTGGTGGGGTATCGAGCAGTGCATGCTTTGATTACTACTACCCGACCAGACAGGTGGTCGTAGTGTCAACAAGGAATGCTAGCTGAGAGTCTGAAGAATTTTCGGTGGTGGTAAGAATGGCAAAAAAAAAAAAGATGGTGAATTAAACAACTTCCAACACCTTTACCCGGATATCCTTCACCAAATCACGGTCGCTCTTGTACGGGACGCCCGGAATGACGATCTCGTGCTCGGCAGCGACGCGCTTGTATTGGTGTCCATCTGTCTGCTTCTCGAGCAAGAGGGCGTTGAATGGACGCTCGAGGTGGGCAATCAACCGCAGCGCCAGAGTATAGGGGTCGAGCCGAGCTAAAGGCTCGGGATGAGAGGGGGAAATTGGCATGGAAGCATCACCGTGACCAGTGCCGTCGCCCAGCGGACCTGCGTCAGGCTCGGCCTCCGATTCGTCATCCGACATGAACCCATCGACTGGGTCAATGAGATCACGGAGCCAGGGATGTACAAATACGAATTTCCATGGTTCCCTCAGTGGTATCGCGTCCCTAGCCCTAAACTCTACCTCGCCGAGGAATGAGACTGTTGCGCGATAAACGTTCCCATGGCCGCTGTCTGATTCTTGGACTCCAATCCTCGTAACGGGGAACGTGATGCAGGGGAGATGTAAACAAGTGTTTGAAAATGTTGCTCGAGGGAGCTGGGTGACTCGGTGGTAGAATGCAAGGATATCCTTGTGTGCCAAGCCATTGGCACTCCGCAGCTGTTCTACACGTGTCTCCAGTTCGCTGGGCTTGATAGTTGGTGGGTTATATGATGTCTGGCTGTATACAGCGAGGGAGTCAGGGAGGGAGGAATTGTATGACAATGATCTCCCACTCCACCCGATAACGGTTAGGTCTCCCGAGCGAGCGACGATGTCCTCTAGAAGATGACCGATCGCTGTCTTTCCCACGCCGTAGCGAGGCACGATATTGCTCGAGAATATTCCGATCAACGAATAAGCCTCATCCTCCACCTCTGTAGCATCGCGTCTCGATGCCAAGCGAAGTTTCTCCCGCACTCCCAAAAGGTCAGGCCGAAAGCTGGTGATGGTCTCGGGAGCAACTCCCATAGCACGAGCAAGCTCTTCCTTGAAGGCGGGGGATTCCTTGTGGTTGACACCCGTGTCATTCGCAAATGGTTTCCAATCGCGGCCATAGAACCGGACGTTCTTGGATGCAAGAAGTTCCTGTAGAGTCCAAGCACGAGTCATCCAGCGACTCTTTGTGATGTCTCCGGGCTCTGATGAGGACAGGACATCTGCGAGATAAACGAGGGTTGCTGCTGCTTCCTGGTACCACTCGTACATGGAGATCAGGGATCGGCTCAAGATAGCACTCGTGCTCTTGTCTATGCAACAAGTGTCCGACCATGCCCATCGGTAACCGTCATCACGAACTCTTGTGCAAAATTGGCGGAGCTTCTCATCCAGTGGCGATCTGTTCAGATTCCAGACCGAGTCAACCAGGTTGACATCCTGGAAGGTTGGTTCTCTTCCTTCCCAAGTGTGGGAAAACATGATCCATTCAAAGTATTTCGCAACAGCCGCAGAGATGCGCTTGCGATCTAGCTTCGTGATCAGGGTTACGGAGACCAGCTTCCTGAAGGGAGTTTCCGATTTGAAAATCCGGCGCCGCTCTGCTGCATCACACAGCCGACCGGTCGTGACATCGATGAGGACGAGCGGACAGAGATTGAAGATACGCTGGATAGCAGTATCAATAGCGGTGATCGTCTCAAGCAGAGAGGTGCAGTTTGCACGTAATTCTGTAAAACATTGTTAATGTGGTCCCCATGATAGTATCGGAGACACATACGGCGTGTTTCTTCGTCCGGGGTATTCTCGATGAGCGAAAGAATGTGAAGGGCAGTATTGGCTGCCTCGGGAAAATCTTCCGCGCCGTGAAGTGCCGCATACTTTCTTTCAAATCCCCGATGCGACGACGGATCTAGCGTGATCACCTACGTACAGAGATAAAGAACTAAGAAACTATAGCCGTGTGATACGATATTACGGACGCACCTCATTCGCATCCGTCAGGGCATCTGCCCACAATCCCTTTGAAGTTCGTAGCTTGCTCCGCTTCAAGAGGATATCTATTGGATTCGAAGGCTTCAGTGACAATGCAGAGGAGTACCGTGCAATGGCCTCATCGTGCTTCCCGATGGTTTGCGCGGCGTCACCGAGTTCTTCCAGCATATTAACACATTTTTCCTTGAGATCTGCAAATGCGCGTAATCTACATCTGCCCCATTCACACATGGCAGTATACCCACCTGTGACCCACTCTGCTGTCGCCTCGTTCGTACGTATTTCCTCATCAAATCTCTTCGAGATCTCAAGGAGTACCTGTTCAGCTTCCTCAATACGACCTTCAGTAAGAAAAAGTTCGCATTGACGTCGTTGCGCTGTCATCTGAAAGATATAGGCTGTGAGAATTGTGAAAGCACCAATTCGACGACGACTCACAAGCTGGATTGGATGCAACAAAGACGATATAGTCTGTGAGACACCTGAAGGCACCTATTCGAAGACCACTCACTCGCTAGATTGGATGTGGCAAGAATCATATAG
>JBBPLK010000217.1:0-28005 GCA_038089735.1 Exsudoporus frostii
AATGGTATTGTTCCACTAGAAAACAGACTCGAATAATTAAAGGTATGTAGATTACATTCGAACTCGAAGTTGCTTGGTGTTTTTACTGCCTTTGAAAGCCACACCAAACGATTCGTCGGTGGCGTAACCATACCTCAATTTAGTACTATTATTCCAGGCCAATGCCTGCAGTGTACACTGAGGGCAGAGAGCCAGTCACGTGACCGCGTGTCCGAACACCGACCGTGTCCAATTTGACCTGGTTCATGTGACAGTCGAGGCAGATGCTGCGCCGGGCTGTCAGTCGCCTTCTTGCCGGGTCAAGATCTTATCAGTCGAGCGCATCTCCCCCGCATCGATCGACACCAGCATATCCTTCTCTTGACCACTTCACGGCTCGGAGAACCATGGCTTCACTTGCACCTGAGAGGTACCTGGCAGACAAGGCGCCGCCAATTTGCAGAGTCGAAGTTGCCAAATCATTCTCTCAACTCACGTCCGTCATTCTCTTTCATTCACGCTATTTCTGACAGACAAAATAGCCAAAAGGAAAAGTTGTATGCGCACTATGTCGGCCAGGCGTCGTGGGCTGGGGCTCGCATCATTCAAGGCCAGTGGACGCCACAAGCGACCAGCCTCTACGATCTCTTGATTCTCACTTTCAGCACCAATGGCAAACTGGCTGATCTTGGGGCTCTGCAAAGCAACTCTGGCGTTAGCCAGCAAGCTTTCGAGGACCTCCTTCAGTACACCACGCAGGTTCGCCCCCGCTCATCGAATTGCCATTTTAATTCAGCTACGTCGTAGGTATTGCATAATTTGGTGAATTACAAAAGCTTCGGCTTCACCAAGATCATTCCTCGTATTTCTGAGGAAGACTTTGCCAAGGTGGTCGCAGCCTCCTCGAACGCGGCTAATGCAGTCCCACTCTTCGATCAAGTTAGTTGCCCCAATTCTCTTTTGCAATGAGCTGTGCGTGAACTTGACCCAGCTCAAAGAGCATATATATTCGGCAACCCCTGAGAGTTCATTATCCATTGGAAAGCGATCAGAGGGTCACGTGTCCAACTACTACCTTGGTGAAGTGATCACAGACGAAGAAGTCGCTGCTGTGCAACAGAGTGCCGAGAAGCTTGGGATTGATATCCTGAACACCCGGTAAAAGCCATTTTGTCCTGAATGACATGCCGTGTGATTTACTTCGTAAAGTGTCCGCAAAAATGGTCCTGGGGACTTTACGCTCCTTGTCGCTTCGGCTCAGAAGCAGCCTTCGGTATTCCATCAGTTGGCTACACAAAGTATCAATGGAAAGCTGACCGTCGAATATGGAGACTTCTCAGAATCGCTCGACAAGATCGTTGCGGCCTTGCAGGAGGTGAGATCCTTTACCCTGTTATCGTGCCTACAACTCAGATCACATACAAACAGGCCAAGAAATACACGGCGAATGATAACCAAACTGCCATGTTGGATGGTTACATTAAATCGTAAGTTTCTTTTCCGTGACAATTTCCGATTGGTATTGAGTATCTCCTTAGCTTTGAGACGGGTTCTATCGAGGAACACAAAAAAGGTTCAATCGCATGGGTCAAGGATATCGGTCCTGTCGTGGAGAGTTACATCGGATTCATCGAGACCTACGTAGATCCATATGGTGGTCGTGCTGAATGGGAAGGTTGGTGCACAATACTACTCACTTTGCATCCACTACTTAAGTCCTGCTAGGGTTTACTGCCATCGTCGACAAAACTCTCAGTGCTAAATATGATAAACTCGTCAACGATGCACCTGAGCTAATCAAAGTTCTTCCTTGGGGGGCTGTATTCGAGGTAGACCAGTTCAAGAAACCAGATTTCACCGCCCTCGAGATCCTTCATTTCGCCACCGGAGGTAAGACACATAGACAGAGGGAAAATAACTCGCTAACGTGGATCGATTTCTAGGTATCCCGGCTGGAATCAATGTAAGCGACTTAATATTGTACAACTTAACATCTAAACGACATCACAGATACCAAATTACTATGCCATCCGAGAATCAAATGGGTTCAAGAATGTCTCGCTTTCCGTAAGCCTTCACATCATCGATTCTCAATTTGTCTGATTCTAGCCTATTTTCGCGTAGAATATCCTTGCGGCAAAAGCTCCCAGTGAGTCAAAATTGCTTATGATATAGTCTTTGGTCGAGCACCATAATTGATGATCTGAACTATGGCGGGAACTAGACGAGGAAGTGACATTCATTCATGAGAGTGACCTCGAGCTATACAACAAATGGGATTCACGCGCGTTCGAGCTTCAAGTTGCGAATCACGAGCTACTCGGTCATGGATCTGGCAAGTTATTTACCGAGAATGCGGATGGAACGTTCAACTTTGATCCCGAGGTACTGTCGATGGTTATTCCGTCTCGTTCATCATGTTGGCTCACCTCGGTTTGTTGGAGTAGACCATTAATCCACTCACTGGGAAGAAAGTGTAAGGTCCCTTTGTCACTCCATTCGTCAATACCTTACTCGGTTTCACGATTGACACAGCACTACCTGGTACAAGCCTGGCCAGACCTCTGGTTCTGTTCTAGGGGAAATCTCCTCGTCAATGGAAGAATGCCGCGCAGAAGCTGTGGCGATGTATCGTGAGTTCTACTCCACCCATTGCGCACTCGGCCGACTTTCCCCCCATCCCGTATAGTTGCAAACAACAGCAAAATCTTGGGTATAATGGGTGTAAGTGGGCTAGTTCCCTGAAGCAGATTAAATTTGATGCTTTCTTATCCCAATATAGTACGACGATCAGCAAGATCGCGAGGAGATCGTCTACATATCATTCCTTCTGATGGCTCGCAGTGGTATTCGTGCGCTGGAGTTCTATGACCCATCAACAGGCAAGCACGGCCAGGCACACATGCAAGCTAGGTATGAGAACTAGACTTAGTCATGTGTGATGGACGCTTTGATCCACGATCTTGTGCAAGGCTTGGTATCACCAAGTTCATGGAACAGGGTGGCCTGGTGAAACTCCAGACGGTCCGTGATGCAAGAGGCAATCTCGAGAATGTTTATGTCAAAGTGTGTCTCTATTGGCACCTTCTCTACATCTTGCTGATTGTTTACCCAAGGTTGACCGCCAAAACGTCCTTCGGAATGGCAGTAAAGTCATGGGAGAGCTTCTCTGTCAACTGCAAATACGCAAGAGCGTGGCGGATGGACCTGGTGCGAGGGCGTTCTACACGGACCTTACGACGCCACCCAAGGAATGGGTGACCGAGCTGAGAGATCTCGTACTGAGGAAGAAACAGGTGGGCCATCCTTCCTTCCCATATGCGTGCCTTCCCTGAGATGCTTGGTGGACGATAGCCCCGCAAGATCATGCTCCAGGCCAACACGGTCGTCGTGGATGGAAAGGTCGAGTTAAGGGAATACCCTTTGACGCCGGTGGGTTTGATTGAGAGCTTGATCGATAGGAATCTTTGAGGTAAATACCAAGCGTCGTCGGCATTCCCGACTTCAAACATAGTCGGTTGTTTCCACTGCATCGTGTATAATTACCACTACTCTGCGGCGTTCAACCAGTATTAACGAGTTTCGTCAAATGACCGTGTTGATCCCAAAGAGCGGGAGCTCGTCACTTCCTCCGCGTGTCTTACATGACACTGTACCAACCGCCACAAGGTGTAGTTGATAGCCCAGTGATGGCCTGAATTTTTATCGGGAGGGGTTGAGTTTCCATTTTGGTGTGGTCATCCTCTCATCATCGCACTCGACGTACTCGACGATGCTCAGCGCGGTTGCGGCACGCAATGCAGCGAAACTAGCAGCAGAGACATCCTTTGCCTCTTCTTCCAATCCCTCATCACCACCGCCCCCATCTCGATCGCCCTCACCGTCACCAAAACCAATGACCACTTCAAAATCGCACAACAAATCCAAGTCGACTTCGAAGCGGAAACCCCGTCTCTCGGCCGACGCTGGGCCATCGAAAAATAAAAAGGCCAAAGTTATTCATGCACCTGGAAAACCTGACCGAAATGCACGCTACGTTCATCCAGGCGACCCGTCCAACGTAGTCACGGTCAACTCGGACTCAGACTCTTCGTCTGGAGAGGAGATGGAGGTGGAGATCCCACCGCCTGTTGGACTCTCATCCATCTCCGTGACAAAACACAAACGCGCGTGGTCACCCAGTCGACCCATACCGGATTCGTCGGACGACGAGGAGCCCGGCCCGTCTGACATGTTTGATCCCTTCAGTAATCTGACCTCGTCTACAACGAGGAAACCTGAACCTCTGTCCACATTTCGCCCAGTGCCCAACCACAATGTCTATCTCGTACCTGAGAACGAATATGCGACCAGCCGGAATGCGCGTATCCTGGTCCTTCAACCCAACGAGACGCTGGCGCTCGTGGGAACATATTCATTCTGTGTTTTACAGGGCAGCCTCTCCGTTCTAGGTGTCACCTTATCGCCATCTAACACTAAACACGTCGTCTTCGCTCCCCGGTCCTCGCCAATACCCATCTTGTCATGGGCTACATCGGATCATCAAAGTTCTTGCACATTTTCGATTCCACCTGCCGTCCGACAACAAGAAAAAACCACTGCAATATTGATTGAATATGGTGATACCGGTGTCGAAGGCCTCGGACGGATGTGCAAAGTATTTGAGAATGTATTCAAACCACCTCGAAGATCCTATGCCATCCCAGGCGTCGACCTCCCAGGAATACACATCGTATGTGTCTGACGACTCCTGAACTGTGCTGTTCAACCAATGCATTTGTTGAAAGATCAATCAAGGTACCAAGGATATCCATCCGTTTATGCTTCCAACCACTTGGGAAGCTGCGCTTGCATCGATCGACGAGCGCCCAGACACCGAGATAAGTCGTGCGCCAGTATGTTTGGTGAAAGGACCAAAGAAGAGCGGGAAGAGTACATTGGCGCGAACGTTGGTGAATCGCTTGCTGAGTCGGTCAGTGTTTTTGGGCCGTGTTGTGTGTGGTTTCTCATCGTTTCTCATCTATCAAGATATCGTCGAGTCGCCTTCCTCGAATGTGACTTGGGTCAATCCGAGTTCACGCCAGGGGGGTTGGTAGCGCTCAACATAGTGGAAAACTATGCTTTTGGTGAGTCGATCCGACCCCAGTAGCATGGTTGGTTGAGGACGGTAAACAACGTGATTTTACAGGACCTCCATTCACGCATCCAAGTTTACCCTACCGTGCACACTTCCTTGGGTCTACCTCGCCGCGCGCAAGCCCTTCACACTATCTACACTCGATCCAATCCCTGTTGGAAACGTATAGGCTTGACGCGCAGTTTCCTGTATCGATTGATGAACCCTTGCCTGAGGACGAGCGCATATACGATGCCATCCCGCTCGTGGTGAATACGATGGGGTGGACTAAAGGTCTTGGAGTAGATCTGAACGCGCGGATTGAAGAGTTAGTCGACCCCTCGCATACATTCGAGATCGATGGTACCGAAGAGAGGGGATGGCCTGCACCGATTCAATCGCAGCATGCTCCGCAAGTCTCAACCATCATGCCATTCATGCAAACAAGTGTTAGGCGATGTGTTAAGGTGGAGGCCGTCCAGACAGAGATGACAAACACATACCACACCGCGACGGACCATCGTCATCTCAACATCTTGTCGTACTTCCACGCGGTGTTTCCTGAACTACCGACTTCCTCGTTATTAGGACCGATATTAAAACAAATAACTGCCACCAACTGGGATACGTCGCTGCCGCTCTGTGCGCGGTATCCTTACGAAGTAGACTATACGCAAGCTTTCGATCGCGTGTATTTGACTGGACCGGGGTATGAAGATGTAGTGCCGTCCGAACTGACACGGGTACTCAATGGCGCCATCGTTGGACTTGTCTCGGATGGTCCCGCCAACACTTTCTCTCGATCCATACAATCGACGTCTCAAGAGACATCTTCACTATCGTACACGCCTGCTGAGCCGCCTCCCGATCCGGCGCTCTCTACGTGCCACGGCCTCGCACTGATTCGTGGGATATCGCTCTCACTCAACCCGCGCTCGCCGCATATGCACCTTCTCACACCCCTTCCAACGGGGCTCCTCACTCAAACACGTGTGCTCGTCAAGGGCGAGATGGAGCTGCCGATATGGGGCATGCTCGACTTTCGAGAGGACGACGAGGGGAAGGTGGCAGGCGTCGAAAAGGGTCGTGTGCCGTATTTGCAGTGGGGCAAGGGGGAGGGTGTCGGGGGTGAGAAGCGGCGGGTGAGGCGAAATTTGATGCGAAAAGGACAGATGTAACACGTCGGGGTAGCGAGACATGATGGTGGTGAGCTCGCAGATTCAACTTCGATCCCTGTCAGCCACTTTGGACTGTCCTTTCTCCATCCGTTTGAGGTCTACCTCGACTGGGTGGATCATCAGGGGCAAGCATTTTCATGCGACCTCGACTTGGAATGAGCCAGTGGAGCTCTATCGTGGAAATTCACATCACTCTCGAGATGTATATTGTCCAGGATGGCATGACGAGTACTTATCTTCTATGTCTGCAAACACCGCCAACCACTTATCGGGAAAACACGCTAAACTCCCCGTGACTAACCTTGGTGCGCCCCGAACCGTTAAGTAGCCCAAGCTGAGATTCACTCCCCCGAAAGGGCGCTATCACCATCCCATGTTGTCCCTATCTCCTTGCTTCTGAGCGAAGCGCAACGCCATACAGTGCTCGACAGCTCGACGCTATCTGGTGCTTTGCGGGTAAGAGGTGTCTCGGATAGATCGGAGCCACGGTCGTGGATTGCGACTAGTTGAATAGCAGTTGGGAACTGCTAGCGCGGTCAGCAGTGCATCAGCGCCAACATGGGACGTCTACCCTACGTACTTCTTGGTCTGCCACACATCCCAATATTCGGAAGGTATTGTGCATGTCTGTAGGATTGTCCGTCTTCTTCATGGACTCAGCCAAGAGGATGTTCAGCTAAATCGTTTTTAACATCGCAGGAGGTTCAGACGACTGCTATTGACAATCAGTTTTCACGTACCTTGACTCCAGTTGCACGCAATACTTGACGAATCCCTAATTCTTCCGTGATTGAGGACTTACTTACGACAATGGTCGAAGAAGAGTTCCTGGCCTACTATTTCTATTACGATTTCCGAATCAGGAGATCTACGAACGCTGTCGTGGTCATGCACTCCATTCCCGTCTAGTGAGTCAGCCGCCGTTATACTCAACCCAGAAAACCTAAAGGTTAACGTCCATACCCGACGGCTCCGAAAGAGTGCCCTCCTACACCTATTATGGTGGTCTGATCACCATACCCTGTCTAATGGGGCGAGCCGTCAACACACAACCAACGTACATTATTCGTTGAGATGTATAATCTGCCCAAAGCGTATCCTTCACCAGACGAGGCCGACTTAGTACATTCGGTCAGAAATGCATTCAGGCCAGCCGCCATAGTAATCGACTGGTCAGCCATTCCAGACAGGACGGTCAGCCTCCGATCCCAAGGGTATAAAATCCCTCGTGTGTAGTCAAACAAAGTCAGCTTTTTCATCCTTCTCTCTGGTCGTCCTCTCCCTTCCAACGCCCAGATCAACGACTGAAATAGCCAACGCCGTCGTAGCCCCCTTGGATAGGCGTACGCCACGTTCCGTACGTCGTTCCTGTGCTACCTTGCATAGTATTTGTTCATGGAGCTAACTGGTAATCTTAGACTATGGCGGGACCCAAACCGTTCATGGTCTGTGGTATCTCCACGAAATGGCACGGTCCGAAGACATATAAGACACCAGTGCGGAAGCTGTCATGGACTCCGCTGGGGACGTCGACCGAGGAACGATCGTCCGGCCCTCGTAAGGATCCGACAAAGCAGACGTCCCGACCTGGTTGTCTGCCGACTGTCGTTCCGAAGGTGGACCGACGCCCCCCGCCCAAGCCGATGCCGCAGCGACTTCCGAGCAAGACGACCAAGGTGCAGAAGTCGCTGCCTTTGCCCCTGGTGCCGTCTCCAGACCGATCTTTGTCCAAGAAGATGGTTGTGCCAAGGCCGTTGAAGATCGTGGCGAGGTCGAAGGAAGGCAAGGTTATCGCAGGGTCCCCAGCGTCACTGCCCGTGGCATCGACGCAGGCCACGACTGTGAAGCGACTCCAAGTGCCACCCCGACCCATTTGTGTTCCACGTACCACCACTTATCGATCTTCTGTTGGCATCATGGTGGCTTCTAAGGACTCGAAGCGAGGTGTTCCGCTCAAGGTTTCAAGTGTTAGCCAGAAGCAGTACATCAACGTTGGGACGACCAAGACTGCAGGTCGCGTCGGGATTGCAGAAACCCTCGGGAAACCTATGGTGGCTGGCTCCTGTCGCACTGGAGCGCCGACTAGGAATAGGAGGCTGACAACATCAAGGACGATCGTCTCTCCACATGCCGTCGAGCCGGCATTCCACATCGCTTGCACACAACAGTCTCCAGATCCGTCTTCCTTCCCACCGCAGAGCTGGAAGATTATTCTCGATATAGATCTCCAACATGTCCAGGGATCGACACAGATCTGTGGCAACGAGACGCTCTCCAGCATGGGCAACGTCCTGAACTTAGGTGCTACAGGAACGGCCAAGGGTTCGTGTGGATGTTCAGCGCCCGAGCCCGAGCCCGACACCGACACCGACGCTGACACTATTTCCTCTTCCCCTGAACTATCGCCATCCCCGACAGTCGTCGAAACCCCGGAGAGCCTAACAGGGCCTATAATTGGATTGGACGGTACTGTCAAGATCAGTACCCCATCCAACCAGGCATCGCACACGGGTTGTAATGCGACGATCATCTCGCGCTCGGGGAACGGTACTTCAATGGCTAAGCTCACGAAGGTGGTGGACAGAAGCCAGGCATCCTCGCCCACCAAGATTTCGGATACTATGAACAGAACCCGAATGTGTAATGCCGTTGAAATCGCCCGGGCCTTCTTTTCGCCTCCGCGACGTGAGTTGCATTCTGGTACTAGTACCGAGACCACTACCTCCAAGACGGTGGGTGCTGATGCATCATGGCTTCGGAAACTGTTCATTGGTCCGCTCCACGAGGACACGAAGGCATCAAAGAATCCGACGACGGAGATTGAGATTGAGTTGTTCAGAGCGCAGAGACAGGGGGCGAGCGACGGGATGGTCGATTTTCGCCTAGATCGCTTTGGTCCTCCCGTTGCAATGGCGATTATAATGGCGATCAGGCCATCCGTTCCAGACAGCCCTGGTCGAGTTTGAACCGAGGAGACGCATGGGTAGGTGTGGTATGCGGTATGGTGAGGTTTCACTGCACTTTTTCTATTTTATCCTATCATCTTCCACTTTTTTTCGTGGATTTGTTCTTTTTCGGTGGCTTCCGTTTGCACTCCAACGTCGAGTCCTGGACTTGGCCGACGCTTACAAGGCGGGCGACTGTCCTGCGCCTTTCAACATCGCTAGTCGACTACCGTGTCCGAGTATCACCGAGTTCCTCACACAAGCCCCATACGATGCTTCATCGATTACTGCTCGACGACATCTAGACTGCCAACTTTCCCCAAGTTGGCTGGGCCGCTTGTGCTAGCTTGTACCCCTCTCGCCGACGATTCTCTTGCCTCCCCTTGACCTTGGATCCCTGAAGGTAACTTGAAGATCCACCCACCTATCCATACTATGACTCACTCTTCGACTTTTCCCAGCTTCAAGATCGTGCCTATGTTCCCTTCCGACCTGATCGATACGACCCTCTAAGGACGGCTGCTATGTTTCCTGGTGACTTCCCTCCATCCTACCAAGTTTCCGAGTGCTACGTTCTCTCCAACATTCCGAATACCGACCGTTTCTTCAACTTTGAACAGCATCGAGACCGTCAACGCAAGACTTGTGCATACCTCCCAGATTTCTCCGAAAGAAAACCAAGAGTTTATTGTCTTTCGACTCTGACGACCTCGTCGCCCTTTGCATACCTCCCAGATCTAACAGAAATCGCCAGTAGCGTGAACATCCACTACGCCACCACTTGTACCCCCCTTCCTTCATGACGACACCTTCTCCCACTCCTCTTTCCCGACAGCCTGCGCACGCCTTCTCTCCAGAACGCCCACTTAGGGCGCGGAGAGTGGTTGCAGGCGGTGGTGGCGAATTGGCGTTCTCGCTCAGGCCAGGATTGCCTGCCTGTCTTTTGAGGTTACAGATGCAATGTACCCTGCGACGAGGTTCGGTACGGATGATACGACGACGACGGAGACTTTGCACGCGTTTGCGCGAGTCCGAACGGCGATGATTGAGACGCGTTGGACAAGGTTGACGGTATTCGATAGTTGGAGGCTCGGGCGAGGTAGGCGAGGTCGATGGCAAGGGAACACCGCGGGTCCGCCCGAGGTCGGACAAGCGCGATTCTTCGATCCTGCGAGACTTGGTCAAGTTGGGTGACGTCAAAGTACGAATGTCGAAGCCGAATTGGGACAAGGTTGGCGGTGATTGTCGTTGGGCGAGAGATCGGTGGGCTGTGCGACTTTCACGGCGAATCAGTGATGTCGAGGTGCGTGGGCAAGGCTCAATATCCATCGTGGGATGGGACTGGGTTCGGTGCGAGGTCGAGTTCAGGTGATGTCTCGGGGGATCCTTGCCTCAACCCCTTGACCTCCAGGCTTGCGATGTCGGAGTCAAGCATTCGGACGGTCATCTGGTCCTTTCCTTTATGCATTTTCACGGCCAGTTTGACTCACTTTTTTTTCTTCCCTCCACCTTCTTTTCAGTGCCGCTTTCGGCATTTTCTTCTCGGTTTAGTAGTTGCATTCAGTGCCTCGGTTTCATTGCATGAAGTTTTGGTTTCTTGGTGCCTGCAGCCGCTCTGGCGCACCTCTTTCCTCTTTCCTGTATATAGCACATCCAAGACCATGTTTCGAAATAGCGACAGAACGTTACTATGTCGGAGATATATCCTGCCAAGAGTTGAGCATGTCGCAGTATGAGCCAGCTATAAGTATGGCTCAGAGTCTAGGTCTACTTGAGTCTGGACGTGTCGGCGGCAATCATGATGGTGGTGGTGGTGAGCCCGTACTAGATTCAGCTTCATAGCAGGCAGTAGCCTAAGTGTTGTCAACGACGATTACGTAACTACGTTAGCCTAACCGAAGTTCTACATTTTCTCTTCTTCCAGGGAAAACAAACCAACTCAGTGAACGCACCAAGTAATACCACAAAGGACCACTGGAAGTTCCTCAAGATGTACCTATGCACCATCCCCTTTGATGTGACTAGGATCCAGACTCGAATGACGGTACGTCCAAGCAAATTCTACCCGCGTTGAGCAGCCTTCCCCACCTATCGGGTGCGCTCTTTGCATTCATCCACTCCTGTGTGCCCACTCCAAATTCAGCTCAACTATACTGATGTACCTTGTACTATAACATAACTGAAAGCGCGTCCTTCACCCGGACGAGGTCGATTCAGTACATTCAGTCAGAAATGCATTCAGGCCAGCCGCCATAGTAATCGACTGGTCAGCCATTCTAGGCAGGACGGCCAGCCTCCGATCCCAAGGGTATAAAATCCCTCGTGTGTAGTCATACAAGGTCAGCTTTTTCGTCCTTCTCTCTGGTCGTCCTCTCCCTTCCAACGCCCAGATCAACGACTGAAATAGCCAACGCCGTCGTAGCCCCCTTGGATAGGCGTACGCCACGTTCCGTACGTCGTTCCTGTGCTACCTTGCATAGTATTTGTTCAAGGAGCTAACTGGTAATCTTAGACTATGACGGGACCCAAACCGTTCATGGTCTGTGGTATCTCCACGAAATGGCACGGTCCGAAGACATATAAGACACCAGTGCGGAAGCTGTCATGGACTCCGCTGGGGACGTCGACCGAGGAACGATCGTCTGGCCCTCATAGGGATCCGACAAAGCAGACGGCCCGACCTGGTTGTTTGCCAACCGTCGTTCCAAAGGTGGACCGGCACCGCCCCCCGCCTAAGCCGATGCCGCAGCGACTTCCGAGCAAGACGACCAAGGTGCAGAAGTCACTGCCTTTGCCCCTAGTACCGTCTCCAGACCGATCTTTGTCCAAGAAGATGGTTGTGCCAAGGCCATTGAAGATCGTGGCGAGATCGAAGGAAGGCAAGGTTATCGCAGGGTCCCCAGCGTCACTGCCAGTGACGTCGAAGGTCACGACTGCGAAGCAACTCCCACCCCGACCCAATTGTGTTCCACGTACCACTGCTTGTCGATCTTCTGTTGTCGTCAGGGCGACTTCTAAGGAGAAGCAAGGTGTTCCGCCCAAGGTTTCTACTATTGGTCCTTGCCATTCTGGTATTGGCCGGAAGCAGTCCATCAACATTGGAACGACCAAGACTGGAGGGTGTGTCAATGTTGCAGAAACCTTGGCCAAGAAACCTATGATGGTTGGCGGCTGTCGCACTGGAGCTCGGACTCCAAAGGTGGTCGCCTATCCCCATGCTCTCGAGCCGGCATTCCCCATCGCGTCGTCACCCCCTCCATCTCCAGATCTGTCTTCGTTCCCATCGCAGAGCTGGACGATTGTTGTCGACATGGGTATCGAGCAGATCAAGACATTGACGAAAAGCTGTGGCAACGAGTCTCTCTCCAGCATGAGCGACGCAGCGAACTCAGGGGTTGCAGGAATGCCCAAGGATTCGTATGGACGTTCCGACTCCGAGTCTGTTTCTTCTTCCCCTGCATTATCGTCGTCCTCGACAGTCATCGAAACCCCGGTACGCCTAGCAGAGCCTATTGGATTGGACAGTATGGTCAAGATCAGCTCCCAGACGAAAGAGCCATCAACCTCGACCTGGGTTTCGGATACGGTTTGCGCTGCGACAATCATCTCGCCCGAGGGTAACAGTACCACTTCTTCGATGGCTACACTCGCGAAGGTGATGGAAAGAAACCAGCCATCGCCGCCCACCAAGGTTTCGGACCATGGGAATCGAATGACGGTCCGTAGTGCTGTTGAGACCATCCGGACCTTCTTTTCGCCTTCGGAACGTACGTTACAGTCTGGTACGGAGATCACTCCCTCCACAACGGTGGATATCGATACGGCACGGATCCGAAAACTGCTCGTTCCTCCACTCAACAAGGATGCGAACCCGTTGAAGAATCCTATGATGCAGATCGAGATGCTTAGTGGGAGAAAGGCGACGGGTGATGGGGTGTCCGACCCCCGCCTGGATTTCCTTGGTTCTCCTGCTGCAATGGCGACTGTCACCAAGATCAGGACGTCCAGTTCAGACACCCCTGGTCAAGTTTGAACCGTGGAGATGCTTGGCCGGTAGTTTGGGGTACACTTTCCTTTTTTTTCCCTTTCATTTTCCACTTTCTTTCGTGGATTTCTTTCTTCTTCTGTGGCTTCCGTTTCACCCATCTCCCTCCAACGACTGGTCCTGGACTCGACTGACGCTCGCAAGGCGGCTGTTCTGCGCCTTCGACAGCCTTCATCTCCGGGTCGACACTACATCGGAAACGAGTCTAATCAACTACCGTTTCCGAGTCTCACCGAGCTCCTCCCAAGGCCCTCTACAATGCCTCATCGATCACTGTTCCGAGTCGACGGCACTCACGAACCTTTACCAGCTGGTACCCCTCTCTCCGACGATTATCTCGCCTCCTCCTGACCTTGGATGCCTGATGGTGTGATCTACCCATCTATCAATGTTACGACTCACTCTTCGACCTTCCTCAGTTTCGAAAACAAACTGTGCCCATGTCCCTATTACAAGTCTTACGACACCGATCGCCTTGTTGGATATTCGCATCCCTTCGATATGAACGATACGAACCTTCAACGACTGCCACTATATTCCTGATGATATCCCTCCATCCTATCAAGTTTTCGAGTGCCACGTTTTCTCCAATACTCTGATACCGACTATTTCTTCGACCATTCACGACATCGACACCATCATACGCAAGACTCATGCATACCTCTGAGATCTCTCCAAAACAGTCAAACATCGATTGTTTCTCACTCTGACGACCTCGTCGCCATTTGCATACACCGCAGTACCTCCCAGATCTAGCAGAAATCGCCAGCAGCATGAACATCCGCTACGCCACCACTTGCACCCTCCTTCCTTGATGACGACACCTTTCCTCTTCCTCTTTCCTGACAGCCCGCATATGCCTTGTCTCCAGCACGCCCATTTAGGGCGCGGAGAATGGTTGCGGTGGCTCGCGCCTTCTATGACCAATCTGGTGGGCCCGTTCATCTGTTGCGGACCACACATGCAATGTACCCCGCGGCGAGATTCGGTACGGACGATGCGACAACGATGATGGAGATTCGGGACGCGTTTGCGCGAGTCCGAACTGTAATGGTTGAGACGTGTTGGACAAGGTTGACGGTATTTGATACTTCGAGACTCGGAAGAAGTATGCGAGGTCGATGGCAAGGGAACAACGCGGGTCCGTTCGAAGTCCGACAAGCGCAATTTGTCAATCCCGCCTGACTTGGTGGACTTGAACGACATCGAGGTGCGAATGCTGAAGCGGGGTTGGTCAAGGTCAACGGTGAATCGTCGGTAATTTTCGTCGCACGAGACTCGGGGTGATGTCGGGTAACGTTCATGGCGATGTCGAGGTGTGGTGGTCGGAATTTGACAACGCTCAATGTCCATCGTGGGCTGTGGTTGGGACTCGTGGTAAGTGGCTTCGACGGGAGTCGGGTTCGGGTTCGGCTCGAGGTCGAACTCAGGAGGGGTCTTCTTCTCTCGATCTCTTGACCACATTCGCGGCGTCACCTGGTCCTTGTCCCTTGTTCATTTTTGAGACCAGGTTGGCTTACTTTTTTCTTCTCCCCCCCTTTGTTTGGACCCACCGTTCCCAATTTTTTTCCCGGTTTTTTTGGTATTGCAGTAGTCACGTCTTGGGTTTGATTGCGCATTCTTTTTTTTTTGGGTGCCTGCAGCCTCTCTGGCGCACCCTCTTTTCTCCTTTGACTCTTGCCTGCATATAGTATGGTGTCCATGTATCGAGTATCTGCCAATTTGATGGCCATTTTTCAGAGTACTGAGCAAAGAATCAGTGCTGTGTCCACACGCTGGCACCCACACCCATTGTCATGAAATCCCGCGAGAGCTACGTCTTGTCAAGTATTCACGGCTGAATGCAGGCGCCAGGACCTGAGGTTTTATATATTTCCGCCTCACACGAGTGCCGATACATTCGATGGCAGATTGGATGGCAACTACGAACAGAAACCACAGTCGGGCAAAGCAAGAGAGCAAGCGTAGAAAGAGAACTAGGCACCGAGATGTATATATAAGATACGTTGATCAAATGGTATATCCACCAATTTCTTCATCGTCCTGTTCAGCGCCAACGCTGCACGGGTATAATCCAGACGACCACGCTCGTCTATCATGTTGTCATAGAAAACCGACGTGATCTTGTTCGTCTCTCCATCGTCAACTGCCCACATCGTCCCGATCACAGAACGGAACCCAGCGAACCGCATCGCCGACGCGAGATGAATCACCTCGTCTAAACTTTCCTCATCCCCGACGGTCGTATGACAGGCGGAGAGATACGCAAACTGGGCGTTCTGTGGTTCACACCGAATGATGTGTTCGATCGTGAAGTGTCCGTCGTGGAGAGCGAACGCGGACTCGAATGGTTGTTTCCGATTCGGGATACCATGACACGCAAGGTGCACCCATTCGCTCTTCTTCAGTTCCGAAGTGACCCGCGCGATGTAGGACTCCTGGCCCTCGATGTGTGTGAATGTGGCGAGGCCATCGACGCGCTGCTCAATGTGGACCAGTTCGGCGCCGACCGAGCCAAGTTCATTCTCGCCCTTGGCATTCGCTTGACCTATATCAACAAAGTATTTCCCCTTTGACGCAGAATACGTGAGATCGTGCCGTCTAGCACGAATGAGGGCAGTGAGTGTGGGGGTATAAGACGAGATGTAGAGACTGGCGAGATTCCGTTGGCCCTTCCTATACGGACCGGCGGCGTGTAGGGGAAGAAGCGAGAACTCGGCGGTGGGGCACCACCAAATACGTGATTGAAGTAGATATACCGTCTGGAGGAAACTGACAATGGGGGAAACAACCTCGTCCCAGAGTTCCCGCAGAATGATGGCGATATCTTTTGTCACGTTCATCGATTTTGAACACACTATCAAGGCACTAAGCTTCGACGATATTTCTCGTACGCCTTCCTTTGTGATCGACAATGAGATGTGAATGGGATGCTGGTCGACTAAGAGAATGAGAGCATCACAGCCATACTCGCTCGCATTCACAATGACGACAGGGCCCTCGCGGGCTGCCCGTTGGAGATCGGAGAAGAGGGAAGGGAGAAGGAAACGAGAGTGACCAGGCAACTTGCGAATTTTGGCCACAACTTTTTGCAACTGAACATTGAGATTGCACACCCGATCATGTTGATTTGCACCAGGTGAATCAAGGGCAATCTGAATGAGCGAGATCTGCTGCGTGAACTCATCCGCCAACACCTTTCCTCCCGGGCTAGATGCAATGATATCATCAAGTGGGAGGCGAGTGAGCTGGTTCCAAAAGACGCCACGACCTTGTTCTAGAAACATGATCGCCTTTGTGGGAGAGTTGTTGCGAAGTGAAGCCGAGAACGCGTCCACTGCAAGTGATGACGTGAGATTCTTGAGAACAGTGAGATGTCGAGGTAAAGATGGTAGAGTGGCTATGTGTCGAATAAGTAAGTGAAGAGATGTTTCGTATGCTAGAAGGATTGTGGGATGGTTGAAATCCTCAGCTACACGGATCCACGCTCTAGCAGCAGACAGATTGGCGGACGACACCACTGAGGGTGGATGTGCCAGCTGAGCATAGAGGCTGAACAACTCCTCCTTGTCATTTAACTGAGTCGACCATGTGAATCGAATACGGAGGCAGTCTGCAAGGTTTCCCAATGTCGTTGACCGATATGGGTGACCTGATGGATGAAGCGCCAGAGCATCCCGGCCAAGGGAAATGGCCTCATTAAGGTCCTCCATTTCCCCCAGCTGGTCGTACCGAGCGTGGAAATTAGCTGCAAGGTTGCTTAAGGACGTCGAGTGATCTGGGTGCCCTGGAGGGCAAAGCGCCAGTCCATCTCAAGCGAGCACAATGGCCTCATTGAGGTCCTCCATTGCCCCGAGCTGGCTGTACCGAATAGACAGACCATCTGCAAGGTTGTTCAAAGGCTTTGAACGATCTGGGTGCCCTGGTGGGCAAAGCGCCAGTGCATTTTGGCCGAGGGCAATGGCCTCATTGAGGTCCTCCGTCACCCCGAGCTGGCTGTACCGAATAGACAGACCATCTGCAAGGTTGTTCAAAGCCATTGAACGATCTGGGTGCCCTGGTGGGCGAAGCGCCAGTGCATCTCGAGCAAGGATAATGGCTTCGTGGAGGTCCTCTATTGCCCCGAGCTGGTTGTACTGGATAGAAAGTCGAACTGCAAGGTTGTTCAAAGACAGTGAACGATTTGGGTGTCCCGGTGGGCGAAGCACCAGTACATCTCGCCCAGGGATAATGGACTCATTGAGATCTTCCATCACCCCGAGCTGGTTGTACCGACTGAAGAGATAAATTCCAAGGTTGTCCAAAGACATTGAACGATCTGGGTGCCCTGGAGGGCGAAGCGCCAGTGCATCTTGGCCCAGGACAATAGCCTCATCGAGGTCCTCCATTGTCCCAAGTTGGTTATCGAGTGGAATGGTTGAGTGAAAGGTTGTTCAAAGACGCTGAACGATCTGGATGCCCTGGAGGGCAAAGCGCCAGTCCGTCTCGGCTGAGCACAATGACTTCGTTGAGGTCTTCCACTGCCCCGTGTTGGTTGTACAGAGCTAAGAGGCGAACCGCGAGGTTGTTCAAGGACATTAGATGATCTGGGTGCCCTGGTGGGCAAAGCGCCAGTACATCTCGGCCGAGGTTCAATGCCTCCTCGAGGTCCATTGCTCCCCCGAGCTGGTCGTAACGACCACCGAGATGATTTCCCAGCTGATTTAAAGAGATATATCGCTTGGGGTGCCCGGGTGGACACAGTTCTAGTGCTTCGCGGTCGAAGGCGATCGCCTCGTCAATGTAATTGGTCCCGCCTCCTTGCTGAAACATGGCGACAAGGGTTTCTGCCCGTGAGTGTAACTGATCAACTGGCAGGCATATTATTTCACGGCTCTCAGTGCAGGCAGAAGAAAACAAGTACCTTTTAGATCCATCTGGGCTGACCGAACTCGTGGTTTGGGAAAACGCTAGCAGGTCCAAAAAGGCAACGATACACAGGTTTCAAGTCACTACACCCAAATACCGCAATTCTGCCTCTAGAAAGGCCGGGTCAGTGCACCATCTGAATGAACTACTCGTTCGTTCTGTTGGAAGCCTCCTCGCCCTCTCATCGCATTGCACCACCAACGCGGGATGTCGCAGGGAGAAGTCGGATGATTACTGATGCCCCCACGACATTCTCGGCGTTTCATCTCGTGTGAAGGATAAGTCATGAGGAAGAACGGTCCTCCTCAGTAAAACAATTCCCAAATTGTTTGATACCCGGCGCTGCCTTCCCTTGGATCACCACCACGAACGTAACCCTCAAGTCCCATAAAACAACCTCCAGTCCGCCTGCCATGTGGTGTTCATCCCAAGGTAAGTAGGACGCCGGATGCGACCTTCCATGGGATAGTGGTAAGCCTTCAAGGATGATGCACACGTAACCGCGTACTATACCATAGCATCCGCGAATCGAAGATCCGAAGTTGCGTCTGCACCTAGGCGAGACTCCGAGCACCCCTGTCCTTGTCCTCTGGCTTCTCCTCCGGAGCAGCAACAGTACTATCGCTCGGAGACGATGCCAATTTTGTCTCTGGCAACCCTCTAAGACCAAGCGCCCTTTCTATCCAGCAGCCGCGCTTGTACCCCCGATCGCGCCGCCGCCACATATCCCCGCGCCCGCACTCGAGACTCTACTAACGCTTGGAAATGAGTGGACTCGCGAGCGTGTCCGTTCTTGGGCTCTCGAGGCTTCTAGGGCCAGCCAGCGTGGAAGAGGGTCAATTGAGCGTCGATCCCATCCTCGATATGGGGCCATTCAATAAATGTTTCGGCGAATGGGCATGCGTGAAGAACTTAGAGACAGAGTAGATGATGGATTGTGTATTGCTAGTTGGTTGAGATGATGCGAGGGGGGCGACGGAGCTTGGCGATGGCGTTTACAGTCCACATACCAGAGGCCACAATACCAATCTCTACCTTGAGAAGGTTGATATCGAGTAGGACATCTCCAGTGATTTCTTGTTCTACAAGATACCAACGTCATAGAGAGTTGAGTGGTTCAGGAATCAGACTGACCAATATACATCAGCACCGGATCCTTTCGACTTTAACCACTCGACGAGTTCTTCGACAATCCATTCTGAAGCAGGAGTAAATTTCTTTTGCGCTTCAGTCTCTGGCGCTGATTGCGCAGGTGTCTCAGCAGAGCCTGTTCCCCCGGGACGACACTATTTTGCTGGGACACTTGTCGAGAGTCTTGGAGGGTCCGGAGACAGTGAGAGCTGGTGATTGGAGAGCAGCGGGGATATCACGATTGGCGGGACCATGTCGCTGGCTCAGGGAAAGTGGTCTCAAGAATTATATGTACACCCATAGGTGCGATGAGGACGGGTGCAACGATCTTGATGGCATCAGGTATCAGCAACGTCTGACTCTCCGATGGCGATGACAATCCTGGCGTCTGCGTCGCCATCTTGCAGGGATGTCGACCCGTGTTCTTCGCAGAGAGAACTGATCGAGCTGAACGGGATGATAATGTGGTCACTCGACGAAGCAGAGGAGGCAAAGACACCCTCAGGCGGCGCCGCTGGTGTCGTATGGCTCTCAGGTAATAATTCAGTCTTGCCCGAGGTATTACAGCCCTGAAAACGACAGAGCGGTAAGCAAAGAATGAACGGTGGTCAGCGTGGCGTTGTGCGGAAAGGAATGATACACAATACAGGCCATGTATCCGTGGGACACGTGTGCGGTGTGTTTGGGACATGAAAGCCTAATGGTTGGAGGTGTGCTTACCTACCACTATCCGTCGTCGTACTGGTCGTCTTGATGCGGGCGTCAAGTGGCAAGGTAACGCGAGGGTGACTACATAGGGGAACAAACAAGACCAACGACAAGTTGTGCCTGCCAATCTTTAGCACTTCACTCGCTACTATAGATTCGGACATTTCTGAAATGGCAAACGGAGCGTACATTGTTGCAAGAAAGGCACCGCTGGAATGGTGCAATACAAGCTACGCGTACACGCAACGGAAGGCGCACGGTCCTCGTCCTTATCGTCCGATAGCCACAGATCATGTATGTCGAAATATCATTTCGGCCGCACAGACTTATCCAATCCGAGTGCATCCCGCATCGTTTGGGTGGCGTCCTCTTGATCCTCATCGGATAAACATCTTTTCCTTCATCGTGTACTTGGTTGTTATACATCCCGAGGAGTACATCGCAGTCGGCTATGTGTCTAAACGACCAGCAAAAATCAAGGCCAGGTGGCAATAAGGGAGGGGTTGGAGTGTGGCGAGTCGAAGACGGCAAACAAATGGCAAGAATGAAAGCGACGGAGGTCTGGTGTCTCGCCGTCTCGGAGGGGTAGCAGCTGGGGCGATGTCTGGCACGCAAAGACACACAAACAGGTTTTTTCGCACAAGGGGGATAACAGAATCGTCGCAGTCGATTTCGATCTTCGCTGGACGTACCAAGATGGTGAGTGTCGGACTCGGATGAAAACCCTTGACTCTTCGTTGGATCGATCTACGGCACGGCCACTGTCTTCGACCTCGTAACTCGTTTGCGAGTGTTCGGTCCACTCCGCCACGTAGGTGTGGTAAGAGCAGCGAAATACTCGCCGCAAGGCGACCGAATCGCGATAGCCACTCCTGATTCAGTTCGAGTCTACGACAGCAAGGATGGCCGCTTGCTTGTGAACATCAACGTAACAGTAACCGTGCCGTACAACCGTGGTCTCGTCTGGTCGGACCGTGACCAGCTCTTTATCCTGCCTGATGGTGAAATCAAACAAATCAAAGCATCCACCGGGCCAGCAGTCTCAAAATGGCCAATTCCCGATACAAACGATAACTCCTACATATGTAAGCTAGAGTTGGGATATGCCATCGTATGCTGTGCAAACCATACTGTCACATTTTGGGACATGCGGACACATACCCAATTCGATCTCATCCAACATACACAAGAGATATATTCAATCGCTTTCCTGGACTGGTTTCTCGCGATTGCTGGAAAGGATGGGAAAATCACCATCAAATTTCTCAGGATACTGGTCGACTATGACCGGCAGTGCGGTGTCATCAATGATAAAGGCCTTCCATGCTCGCGCTCGCTCGCTTGCAAAGCGCACTCGATGGGAGCAAAGCGGGCGGTACAAAGACGTTCAAGACCGCACGATGTACTTCTCGAATGGAATCGAGCCAATAACCCCAATTGGGTTGAGCCGGTCAAGGAGACCAATGGCAAGGCAGGGGAGGGAGAGGTGGAGTTAAAAAGACTCGCGGATCATGATGATGATCTCCTTGAGGTATTGATTTGTTCTTCCCCCTCTGCAAAGCCTATTCTCATGACGGCATAGACCGGAGTGCCATCTAGCACACCTGCTGCTCAGTTTGACTATGATGAGGTGGGGTGTTCACTACATTCTCCTCTTTCCTGTGTTGATGCTGCTGGAGTCGCTGTCCCCGGTTTCCTCTGCGGATCCCCATGTGGACGAGGTACCACGGCTTGGCGTGTCCCAACAGTCGTCAGTTTCCCCACCTGTGACGTCCCCTACAACACCACGTCCAGAAGACAATTTTGATACTCCCAAGTCGTCTCAGGGTATCATGATACTCAAAAGGTGGTTACCAACAAGGATCAAGAAGGGTAACGAGGATCCCACTTTGGACAAGCCCGATCTTGTTCCCAGGGAGTCGCGTCAGGCTGCCGATCATCAGTCTCGTTCCCAGTCACTGGTGAGAGTGGAAGCTACAAATGAGGGACCCTCGTGGATAGCTGCAGGTCAACGTAGGCCAGTGAGTGCTGTTCCTTGATAGAGGATCTGGTACAGCGTGTTTCTCCAGGAGTACCAGAACCGCTTTTCCTGAGTTTACAGTATATGCAACGATTCATCGGGTGTTACATCCTAAATCCCCTGCCAAGGCGCTGATTCCAGGAATCCGAATGAAAATGCTTCTCATAGTAGAAAAGCTGCTGTGGACCCAACGGAAGCGAGCTCAGTGCGTGTTTTTTTCGTCATTATGCACCGTGTCATGATGGCTCGTTTCCTATTCGGCGCAACAAGTAAACGATCCGTCTCCACACTCCGCCGGGACGGTCCGTGTGACGGTACGCGTGCTTCCTTCCACTTACCTATTGAACTCGTTGAATCACATTAGCGAGAGTCAGGCAAGGCTATCCTTTCGATCGCGTTTCCCGAGTGGTTGTGTTTTGCCTCACGCGTCGGAGGTGGAACGCATTGATCGAGGTGATAAGATACTGAGTATGTGGACGGGTTTTTGTCGTCTCACAGCACTATGACTAGTAGGATCGTTAAGCTCAAGGATATTCCCGCCACTCTGTAAACAACTCTCCGACTCATCGTGTTCCAGTCCGGTCTACTCTTTATGTGCGTTAAAACATTATATATCATCAGTTCGTGAGTTACACGTTATATACGTATAGTCGCGTATGTATCGTTCGATAGAAAGCGTAGCGTCCTTGTGTGATGGTCAAGAAAAGAGTCAGGATAGCAATGCGGCGAGATAAACAGATTCAAAAGAAGAAAATGTCACGGAAACAAACAGGAAAAGAGGACGGAAGAATAACTACTGCAAGTGGCCCACCCGTTCCAGAGATGCCTCTACAGATATCACATGTAACCGGAAACGAGAAAAAAAAAAGCAAATGTCAGTGTTAACCAAGAACGTGCGCGCCAGAAAAAGAAAGCGTCCTGCGCAAAACCCTATGGTGATGCCCAACGCTCAGCTGGACGCAAACGCCACACCAGCCGGCATCGCGTCCAACAACACACGCAGCTCTCGGATACACTCGTGGCATCGCACATGCACCTCCTTTGCGTTCTCTAGCAGCGGCTTGATATTCTCCGGCGTCATCGACAGCTTGATCTCGGGAAGCCCATGCGGATCGTCGACTGGCTGCGGCGGCGCACTACGTACGGATCCCGTCCGATTACCCCCCGGTAGTTGTCCAGCCGAAGGCGGTCGATGTGGACTCGTCCGAGGCAGCGACACGCGGTTCTTGGCCTTGCCCTCTGACGGAACCAATCGTTCCCCATCATCCGCCTCTTCTACGTTTGACAGACGCGTAGACCGCATCGGCCGGATGGATCGCGGAGACGCTTCTGCCTGCAACCGAAGTGCTTGCGTCGTCTCTTGGCCGTGGCGCGGCGTCACCGGTCGTTGTGTCGGTCCGAGAGCATGCCCTGCAGGATGCTCTGAAAGGAATGACGATATTCGCCCTTTGCGTCCTTTGATGGTCGCGGGGCCTTCGATCCCCAACGCGTGCGCCGCAGTGTCCAGGTCGATCGCCGCATCTATCCGATCCCAGTCCTCTTCTCCTGTCGTGTTACTCCCCCGGCTGGCACTCCGCACGTCACTCCGGCTGTCTTGTGACGACTCCCCCGCGGAAGAGGACGCCCCACCCTTGTTTTTCTGTCCTAGCCTGAAGATCGATGCGAGCGAAGGTCGTCGAGGAGATGATTTATGGTTCAAAGGCGGTCCGCTATATGGGGGACTAACCGGCACGTCCTTCATAGACCGGATCGATTCGGGTCCAGTACTCGTCTTTGATGCCCTACGAGCGCCACCCGCCAAAAGTTGTCCATGCGGATAATGATGCGAATAATGCGAGGACTCGGTGCTGAGGGAAGCAGTCGAGGCGACAGCTGGGAGAGAGGGCACGTGTGATGTCGCTGCCTGCTCCGAATGACTCCACTTCAGCATTCTCAGCATATCCCTCAACCCTGTCAACCCCATCCTTCCACCACGTCGCTTCTTTTTCCCACTTTCCCCATGATCAGCGCCTCGAGACCCAGACTCTTCGGAAGGTAGTGTGACCGTGCTATTCATTGCATCGCCCCATCGCCAATTCCTATTCAAATTCTCCTCGATCAAAGGATCGTCGTCGGGGGGTAGCTCGCCACTACTGAGCATATCCCGAAGGAGGACGAGCTGCCGTTGACTGAGGTCATGCCGACCCGTTGATGCACGCCACGAGGCGGTGGGAGGACCGGGCGTCGATGTCGATGTCGATGACGTGGGGTTACTTATCAAGGGTACTGGAGGTGCCTTCGACTCTTCACCTGAAAGCGTCACAGCTCTCTCCCGGTTCTTCCGACGGTCAAGCTCGGCTTGCATTAACATAGTTGGCGCTGAGAGGCTTGAAGACGGTGCGGACGCCGGAGGAGAAGTTGCAGAAGGCACGCCTCCACCAAGTTCAATCAGCAACTCTGCACATTCCCATGATATTCTATACTTGACGGTGATGGCATGGAGAGTAGCAGCGACATGTTTGTGCTCCAAAGATGAGCCCTGAGCATTTGAGGAAGTTTTGGTCGGTGGTGAAGTATTGGAACGTAGTCGAGAACGTGGACGGACAAGACTGAACACGTTGGGGGATGTGGCCCGAGACGGGGGAGCATTCTCGAGGAAGGTCTGTACCTCGGCGAGCAGATAATAGTAGGTTGATTGCAGCTCTTTTAGTCCTATGAAGCAGAGGCGCCGAGAATCAGTATCGGAAAACGTCTTCTGGGGTGGAACACGGAGAACCACTCACGGTCAACACTGGTTGCAAACTCTCGAACCATCCCCAGATCTCTTTTCAGTCCAATCTGTGCTTGACTTATTCTCGCAGGAATCTTCAGATCACCCAAGGAATTTCGTCTCGGTATAGAGGCATTCGAAGGTGGTGAATTAGGGGCTTGTGAAGTACGACCCAACGATGCTGACTGCGGTGATGAGGGTGTTTTCGGCGTTACTTTATTTGACACCACTGGGGACGCAGAGGAAACGATTGGAGACATGGTGGTGGCAGCAGGGGCGCTCATCGAGGGCATCATAGGCTCGATCCCATCGCATATATTCAGAGGAATCGAATGGACTGTTGACACACCATTGATCGCCCGTGGTGGCGATGGAGGATGCAGTTCGATCGGGGGCAATAAATCAGGTGTATGAGCTTGTGGTGGCGTGTACATCCTTGCATCCCCATCTGCATCGTGGTCGCCCGTATCATTTTGAAGCAAAGCAGCAGGCACGGGAGGAACGTAACCAAATTCAACAGAGGATTTCCTCTTCCTGTGTTTCTTCCCGCCTACAAGACTGATCTTGCGAACGCTACCCATGAAACTCCTGGAGCCTTCTTGCGGAGGAAGCGCAGGCATTGGTGGGAGATCTTCCGTGCTCTCCGTCGGTGTGGGTGTTGAGAACACTCTTGAGGAAGACGCTCGACCGATGGAAGATCCGTAGGATGCGTGTCTGGTGCCGATTGACGCAAATTTGTTGCTCCCATTACCGATCGCCAGAGTAGCTCCGTTGGGCACCTGCATCGACGACGGTCGTCTGCTCGGCCCAAGCGACGGCTTCCCCAGGCCCATCGTACCCGACATGGAAGACGACCCGTCGCCCGTGAGCTCCCCGCTACTTGTATGCTCGAGCGGTACACCACTCGCTTTCCGTCTCGACAACTTCCTGCACTTGCTCGGCGTCGTAGGCATCTGTCCACCTCCCTGGCTCCCACCCACTCCTACCCCGGGTCTCAACCGTGCCTGATCTAAACTCTTCTCGTGCTTGAGTTCAGCGTGTCCCGGCGACGGAGACCCAGCCCCATAATGGGCGCCGCCAGGACGAAAAAACCAGGGAGAACGCGTTTCGCCAGCGTTATGGGAATTGCGATTGCGGTTGGAAGGTGTCTGCGCCTGTGTTTGTTCAAGAGAACTTGAGGGTCGGGGTGTATTCTCGTCTTCTACAATACCTCCACTCGATGTGCCAAACTCCTGCATGAACACCTCTACGGGACCCGTGCTCGCTCTTTTCCTCCTGACGCCCCATTTCTTGACCGAACCGATGCGTGATAAAAGTGGGGTTTTGGGCCCCCCGCTTCGGGGGGTCACTTCCACCGAGGAAGAAGGCATTGTAGGAACCATAGGTGGAGAGGAAGCTCTTTCGGGGGTTGAAGGAGGCAACGGTGGAGATGACGAATCGCGATGTTCTTCGATGAGTTCAAAGACATTGTTATCCATATGTGGTGGTCGCGATTTTTTACGAAGACGCCGCCGTTCACGTTGGGTAGGTGGTGAGGGAGGAACTAGAGCAAGCGACGAGGCGGCACCTGACAGGATGAGATGTGATGTGGAATTGAAGTGCCCGATTGAATTTCGCCCCGACGTCGTTGGTATTGAGAACACTGACACGGTGGGCGAGCGGGGAAATGGTTCGATAGGCGAGGGGGAGAGGGTACGAGGAAGAGCAGGCACAGGTGGAGGTGCATAGTGCAAACTTGCATGCGAATGGGAATTTGAAGAACTACCACGAAGCATGGGCGCTGTTCGCGAGCGCGCAGTGACAGTTTTATCCTCTTCCTTGTCCTCTGAGAACCCGAGATCGACATCGTCCTCCTCATCGGAAGTATCTGCGTATGCTTCTCGACGCGTGCGCTTCGTCACGGGGGTGTGGTCATTATCACTTTTGCTGGGCGATGTGGAAGTTGTCGGATCTAAAAGGTCGTCAAAGTCCTCATCCCAGTTTTCAGGCTCAGTGGGAAGTTTCGGACGCGGCGGTGTGTGATACGAGTGGCGAGTTCGGAGCGCATGGCCGGGATGGTGGTGTTGCAATACATGATGAGAGGTTCGGTGAGCAAATAGACGCCGACTAGGAGGGGAGTCGGCTTTGTCCTCGAAATCATCGTCCCAGTTCTCGGCTTGTCCCTGTGTGCTCCCATGCTTCGTTGGTGTAGATGGTCCAGGCTCAGCCCAGTTATCGAGCCTGCTACTGATTCCACTCATGCCTCTTGCTCGGCTACTTCCCGCCGCCGGTGCTTTGGGCGACGGCTGCCTAGACCCGTCGTCTGCATCCCAGTCCTCTGAGAAGTGGGAGGAGGCGACAGATAGACGAGGTTCGAGGAGACTGATCGTTGGTACCGGTTTTCTGGCGTCTTTGGGTGTTGGTATGTTGTTCAACGAGTTGCTCTGGCCAAACTCGAAGTCGTCGTCCCAGTTCTCTGAAGGGACCGCTGTCATCGGATGATGTAACGACGAAAGACCAACCCAGAGGCGAAAGCGCAGAGCATTCGCATACACAAAGAGATAACATGATCAGGAAGTGGAGGGGAGGGGGTATAGAGGAAGTGTTCGTGAGCAGCTGCCTACCACGCGACAGGTTGAACGACACGAGACATACCCAACGTCTGAGCGGTCATAGCGCGTCAAAAAAGGACGACGAATACGAAGGTGGCTGAAACACGTTGAGCTCGTCGCACCCGTCGACGATGTCGGTGGGGATCAACGAGGGTGTTGGTTGTCGTCGTCAGTGTTGATGTTTCGTTCTCTCGCAGCGCGTGCGGCCCAGGAGAGGCGTCGCTGCCGATGTGTACGTTATAGGGATTGTTTGCCCGTGTTGGTCCCATTTTCTGGAGTTTCAACATGTTCCATTCCTCGTTACAAATACAACTCGGTCCAAGTAGAAATACACAAAAACCTGACAAAATTACCATTTAGAACGTATCCACCCGCAATCTGTACGTCTTGAAATGTATCCAATGCGATTTATGAGCGAGATATATCCACCGATTGAATAAGAGTATTTAATTAGTTAGCTTGTTGTATTCTTTCCGTCTTCCAGCATTGCCAGCCATTGGTGAGAGCGTAGGAAATTCAACTGTGTCCATAGGCCGAGCGTCGCAGACTGTGGCATGCCAACCCCAAGTTTGCCGGAGGATGCGGATGAGAAAGGCTGTATGGAGATCCCGAAGCATGGGCAAGTGGATCCTTGT
>JBBPLK010000218.1:0-22673 GCA_038089735.1 Exsudoporus frostii
AGATGAGGAATTGTCAGTGAATTCCCAATATTATGGCAATGGAGATTTTTCTGGAGACAAGTGGAATAAAGAACATTTCAATGATCTAGAGCTTGCTCCTGGCACTGAGAATGAACTACCCCATCCACCCAAGCCCAATCCTGGTGTGTATACAGAATTCTATGGCCCAGGTAATAGATTCTATCACAATTACCACAAAAAGCTCAATGGTACCTGAAACAACCAGAGCTTCGACCCACTTAAAGGTCTAGTCTAGAGTTGCTTACTTATGAGAGAAGAGGGGGGGAGAGAGCAATGGCTCAAGAGTCTAAGGCAATGTGAAGCTTCTGGGGAAACTCCAAGAGAACTTGACTGAAGTTCTCTGGCAGCGACTTTGGCCTTTATATACTATTCTACTTGATTGTACATGTTTGTATCAGATCTACCGATTACTACTGCATAAGTACTAACCCTAAGCCCTGGGCTGTGGATAGCAGAGATTAAAGACATGAGACATAATGGAAGCATGACATGTATGATGTGTGAGGCACATCAAATGGAAGAGAAGAAAGGAAGATATAGCCATGTACAGCACAGAGATTAAAAGAAGGCAGTGCATGTATAGGGGAGATCATAGATCTCATGAGAAAATAGATAAAAGATAAGCATACCTTGTGATAAGATAATCATCTGTCACGATAAGATAAGAAAGAAAGAAAAAGAAAAGATGCTAAGTCCATTAAGGTGGAAAGTACCATTCATAACAGTACCTTCTGACTCTACTATGATGCTGGACCTGACTGAATGAGATGTAGGTAGACTCTGTGATAAGAACAGCAACTTCCTTCCCTCTGGCACTGTACCACTGTACCACAGCCCTATATAAAAAATTCAAATAATTGGACACCATATACTAGCTGTGTCCAGTTTGAGATTGCCAACTTCCTTTATGGCTGCAATCAGATGCCTGCTTCCCAAATCAATACATTTTGCTACCTCTGGGCTACTATATTATGCAAACATGGTGATGCTCCACCATTCAAAGACCACCACCACCTCTACAAAACTATCAACAAAACCCCTCTCAGTGATGTCAAGTGGAACTCATTTGTAGTGAAGTTCTTGGGAGAAATTCCAGACATACCAGATGTTTCTATCTG
Organism: Exsudoporus frostii; assembly: GCA_038089735.1. Taxonomy (NCBI): domain Eukaryota; kingdom Fungi; phylum Basidiomycota; class Agaricomycetes; order Boletales; family Boletaceae; genus Exsudoporus; species Exsudoporus frostii. The sequence goes on from JBBPLK010000218.1 coordinate 1,140, forward strand.
GATAATACAACAACATGAAGTTTGATATCAGGATCCTTGGCTTGTTGTGCACCAACTTCTTGGCAACTCTGACTTTGCCAAGAATATGGACCTACAGGCATTCTGTGAGTGTTCAACCACTAGTGACATTCACCAGTACCAGGACTTTATGTACAGGAACTGGGCATAGAAACAAGCAGTGAGTTCATATGAGCCCCATAAAATACTTACAATGCTGAATGACAGTACCATATCAGAGGATCCTGACATGCACAGCAGCATGTTTGTTCCCATTGTCCTTGAAAGTGACAAAACAACAGTTTCAGTTGGTACTGGCAACAACAAGTATTATCTGCTGTACCTTTCTATTGGGAATCTTAGGAATAGTGTGCAATGTGCTCACTGCAATGCACTAGTATTAATTGGCTTTCTTGCCATTCCAAAAAGTAAGCATTTATTACCACATATCTCACAGTATCCACTATTGAATTAGTCTCATAGGAATATGCATCTGATCCTATGTTTCACAACTTTCATCAACAATTATTTCATTGTTTGCTATCTCAGATACTGAGTTTCCTCCATCCTACCATGTCCAAACCTGAAGTTGTTAGATTCAGGAATGGTCATAATCACTATGTAATTTATGGCCTAGGCTCTTATATTGCTAACTATGAGGAGCAGGTCTTCCTGGCATGCATTGTATGACACTGGTGTATACAGTAAGCACCACTACCCAATGACTGGAAAAGCTTGGGCATACATCAAAAAGCAAAATGCCCCTGCCCCTGTTGCAGCTGAATCAACACTACCAGCAATCCAGAGAGTCAGTATATTGTAGAAGAAATGGTGTGGAAGAGGTGGCAAGACCACATCTACACCTGCGCCCACACTGTCCACATCCACATCTGTGCCAGCCCTTCCATCTGCCAAAAAGACACCAGCTGTCAATATCTCTTGGAATAGGAAACACACTGATATGCTCATCAAATGGATTACATCTCACACTGCTGATTGGCACATTCTGTTTCATGATCATTCATCATCAGCATCAATGATGAAGCTCTCTCCCAATGATAAGGCATTTGGAAAAAAACAAGAATGATATTTCTGCTGCAATTATGAAACATATATAGTAACTCCCAAAACCATTCCAATACTCAACCCCTTTACAGTATGCTTCACACACTACAAGCACCTGTGGGAATATTGCTTAGACTTGGTGAGACAAACAATGATATACACTCTGGGCTACCTGCTGGTACCTAGATCACATGATTTAGGCCAGCAGTAGTGGAGATATGGCTATTCTAAAACAGCAACCATATTGGAACAGTTTTGGAACTTTTAATCTGGAGTATAGGATCTTAATGAAATAAGGAGGGACCGGTCTATTGGTGCTGTTAGTGTCATCTCTGACCATAGAGATCAGGCTATCAATACCATGTATGTCATTTCAGAGTCCAGGGCTATGCCAGCTGGATCTTGATCACAGCCAGGTTTAATCTCAATCACACTCACACCACCTCCTATCAGGACTCCTTCAATCAGTTCCACAAGGTCATCTATGTCTTTCTTGTCTTCCTTTTACTCAGACGACTTTAGCCTTTTGGATGCAGATGGAGAGGAAGTAATGTCACCACCTTTCCCTGCCTGGCCATTAGAATTGACATCTTCTTTGTCTGATCTTGCTCCTTCAATCAGCTTATCTTCTGAGTCATCACCTGGACCAACACTTTCTCCCACCCTGTTGTCATCTTTCCCTACTACCCCCTCCTTTGTCCCTGACACCTTCTATAAAATCTATGGACACTAGTGGAACAGCCTGGCCAATGGAAGGAACTACACTGACCACTGTCTGAGATATGCTAACACAAGTACAAGAGCAGATGACAGCACTCTGGTAAGGTCAGACCACAACCAATGAGATGTTGGATGAACTTCAGCCATCTAGAACTACACCACACTGGCAGGATAACACAGAAATTGTTGACCAATTGCACCATATTGAGACTCTCATTCAGACATTGCAAGCCACAACTGAGTAATGGCAGTGAACAACTACTGTAGAAAGGGAGACCAGCATCCAAGTCTCTGATATGACACAAGTACCTCATGTCTTACTTTACTTTTTTGGACATAATGTAGCATGGATGTTGTTTTCCTCCTTCAAGTTTTTTGACCTTAATGACATGAGATTGCTAGAAGCTTATTTCCAGGTGAGATAAATGGGCACATGTTTTCATTATGTCATACTTGTTGTACTGTTGTGCTTTTTTGAGAGCTGAAAAGCCAAAAAAAGTTTGGTAAAAGTGAGATAAGTGTTTTGCTAATTTGCTGATGATGTGAGTAATTGTCTGACCTATGACAAGCCCAAATACTGGGCAACAAACACAAGAAAAAATTCATGATGGACAGTTCAAGTGGCATAACCACAGGAAGCTGCTAGTAGTACTAGAATATAGTAGCTAATGTAGCATTATCATCTTTCCCCCCCTCCAAAGCACCCAGCAATCTGTTACTGGGACCATTCTTACCAAATGTAAAACCTACCCAAACCCCTCTGGGAGCAGGATCCTCTTTCTCCTTGACCTTATCCACATTCTTTTGCTTCTCTTTCACCTCCGCGTACTTGGCCATATCCTCAGGCGATGTGAAGTCGTCATAGTACCCGGTATCAATTTCGGAATCCAAAGCAGGGACGAAAGGCGCACGAGTTGACCGCAAATCCTCCCATCTGACACCGTCGAAGAATGGGTGACTCGTTACCTGAGCTAGGGTCGCGTATCGGATACTCGAGTGTGATATAAGCCTAAAATGTGAGATCCAGCAAAGTAATTATGCAACCGACATGATGGACATACCTCGTAACGGCATCCCACGCTATGTCGGTGAGATTGAAGATGAGATCTTCTGGTTTGTCGTATTCGGGCCGCCGCAATACCTTGGTCCAGTTCTTCAGATTGGTCCAGGTTTCCTCTGGCGTACCTCCACTGAAGGGAGGAAAGCCGGCTAAGAATTCGAAGAAGATACACCCTAGAGACCAGTAGTCGACTGAGTAGGTGTATGGCTTCCCACGTAGGACTTCAGGGGCCATGTAGTCGGGTGAACCCACGATGGAGTCAGCGTAACGTGGATCTTCATGACGAATAGAACGATAAATGGAACGCCTCTCAAGAGTCGATCGATACACGACTTGGTTGTCCTTGACTTTATCAAGCTACACAAATATGTTATGTGGACTGGTATATGTTTCAACTAGGAACCTACTCTGATTTTGAGTGACTCGATTCGCTTTGGATTCAAGGCCCCAGTCGCCAGCCCAAAGTCTGTCAGCTTGACGTGGCCAGTTCCGTCAACCAAAAAGTTCTGTGGTAGTTGTAATTAGTCGTTACGAAAAAAGTATGAGCTGGCGAACCTCTGGTTTTAAATCACGATGGATGTAGCCAAGCTTGTGGAGTTCATTGACAGCTACAAACATCTCACTGATATAATACCTGGCGTGTTCCTCCTTTAGCACCCCGGAGTTGTTTAGAAGGGTTCGGAAATCTCCTCCAGGTACGTATTCCATGGCAAGATATACGTGCTGAGTGTCTTGGAATGCATACAGTAGCCGCACCAACCAAGGTGTTTTGGTGGCTGTCAGGATATCCCGCTCGACGAGAACGTGCCGAACCTGGGCGTTGATAGCATGTCCGTGATCATCGCGTAAAGACGACGATTGTTGCCGACATACATACCTCATCCATCTTGTGCAACGTCCGTTTTCGCATCCTCTTCAGGGCGCATACCTCCCCGGTTTCTTGCTTACGTGCGAGGAAGACTTCACCATAACCACCCTGGCCGACCTGAGCTATAATATGGAATTGGTCGAGCCGCAATTTTGCGCGACGTTTCCTAAGCAACACCCGTTCGCGGCCACAGTAGGACTTGAACTCCTTTGAATACTCAGCCGTCGATAACTGTCGCTTCGCAGTATCAGCATCGAAACGCGCTCTACGTTCCTTCCGAGAAGCGAGATAGCCAAGGTTTTGAAAATAGTAGTCGAGAAAGTCTACGATCCTTCAATCGGCGGTCAATCGAAAACGACCACGAGGACACGCACAGAGTTGTGCGACGGTGGCTTTCCGCTTCACCTCTGAGCTCTCCAGAAACTCTCTTTCCCAGAGCTGAAAGCCTGACGGTTTCATGGTCGTTGCAGCTTTTGCGGTGTCCATTCTGATGTCGTCGTTCCAACCGTGGTCACCCTTGGCCGTGTTCATGTGGATGTCACGGAGACCAATCGTAATGCCCTTTGCTGTATCCATGTGGACATCACGATATTGAGTGTCTGAATCGTTGGTATTGTCCGTCATGAGGGAGATACTTGCCAGTCGTTATGTTCGTGAATCAGGTTCAAAATGGGAGGATCAAAATGCGATTCATTCAGAGCCGTGCGCGATCCACACGTGCCATCTCGCAATCACGTGACAAACGCGTCAATAAAACTATGTCGACGGCCCAAAAGCAACTAACAATACACAATGCGACATACACACGTCGACCTCGCGTCTGTCCTCGCCCAGCCGACCCCTCAAATAGACCTCCGGCTGCAGGCATACGAGATCTCAACGGGAAACTTTCTCAGAGCTGTCACAAACTATACCAATCGCGCCATCGCCGAGATCACGAAACACAGAAGTGCCCAGGAAGCTGACAAGAAGAGATTGGCTGAGCGGACACAGGCAGCGGAGGCTGAAACGAACCAGTGCAAACTGAAGGAGATCGACCTGCTAGCTGGTATGTCACGAATCAGCCTCCTGATGAACTCACCGAGAGCATCGTAGTATTGGCCAAGGAGCAAGACGAGAGGCGTGACGCCGAGCAATCTGTCGCCGCACTCAAACGTCAACTAGCTTCTATCCGTGAGACGTGTGCGACCATTGATTCCGAGATCGAACAGTATCGCGCTGTTGTTTCCAATCTACAACGAGGTGCGGTTCCATCCTCTTTCCACGGTGCGCATACTGATAAACCGACGAGTTCAGAAAAGGATGCTGAACGAAATATCCTGAATGAACATGCTGCACAGCTAGAGCCAGAGCTTGCGGCATGTGAGTCATGGCTCAAGTGTAACATAGAAGGCATCGAAGCAGACCAACTCCTCATCCGGTTTTCTCATCTAGACGAAGCGAATACTGACCGGGAGTTCAGCTTCGTACTGGATGTCTCTACCCCGTCATACAATGGTAAGTTCTCGTTCGCATACACCAAACTAGTCTCACACGTCTCTAGTCATAACGACGACTCCACTATTACCTGTACTTCCAATCCATTTACAAGAGCTCAATCAAACCGGAGATGTATACCGATTTATCAAGCGCATGCGATCAGCGTTCCATGATTTACTGCACACACACTCCTAGGGTAAAACTTTCGAGAGCATGTACGTTATCTATGCGCCAATCTCCTTGTGTATCCATCATTCTTCAACGTGGTCGACCCAACCGGTTTTGTCTCTATATCCACCAGCACTGCCAAGTTTTGTCTTGTTTCGTGACTTGCGACCACCCAGCTCCTTGTACATCTCCCGCATTTCGACTTTGCCTGGGCGAGTCTGCTCTTCCGTTCTCCACCTCTCCTCGTTGATTTCTTTGGGCGTTTGATATCCTGAGCGAGAAGGTGAAGACCGTTCTAATGGGCTTGAAGGCGTTGACTTGTTCGCACTCGTCGAGAGATACGTCAAACGCTTGAAGAGGGTCAGACAAAGCATCAACACTGTACTAGTGTACAAACCCAGTTCTGTTTTGATTCCCTTCTAGTCCACTTGCCGGACGGCAAGCTCTCATCTTGGAAATTCTCTTTTCGATAGTGTTGAAACCAAACTTGATCAACGTCAGTACCCACAGCGCAAACACACAAAACCACGCACTATAATTAAGTGTCTGGCTCTTGTTCCATTTCCGCGAGACCCTCGAGGATGAAGCAAGATCTGGTATTGCGAGCCATCGGAATATACGCTGCGAGATTTGAGTGGGAAAGACCTTTAGGGGATCAGATGAGAGAGATTTCGATGCCTGTGATGCCAGAGTGGAACTCGGAGCATTCCGCAAATTTGCTCGCCGAGTGGGCGAGACCGGTCTGGAACTGGGCCGTGATGATGCACGGGACCGCGCGGGTGTTCCGGGAGCGGAGGTCTTGCACGATGATGAGGGGCATATCAGATGGGGATCAACTCACACACTCACGACATAAATTAGTTCATCGTCGGAATCCTCGTCGGAATGGCGAGTGGATACAGCTTGCTTGCGCTCTGTGGCAAGCTCTGCGAGGGTCAGCGACCTGAGGACGTCCTGACGGAGGCTCATGGTGGTTGTGGAACAAGATGGACGGAACTACCACATCCACCAAATCTGGTCCCCTTTTGAAAAGTAATTCGGTTGGAGAAAGATTTCCTTTTCCGGTGGCTGACAAACGTGATGTCATCAATTAGCACGTGCGTACGCTACACCGAGGAAAAGAGCGACCAGACACCCTTGGCATATCCGACCACCTCGTCCGCGCCTAGCTTGCTTTCGCCAAAGATGCGGTCCACGAACGTAATCGGAACCTCCCCAACCGTGTACCCCAGGGCCCGTGCGCGCACCATCATCTCCATCTGGAACACGTAGCCTCGCGATTGTGTGAGTGTGATAATATGCCGTAGGACGGGCAGACGGTAGAGCCTTCAAGACATGTCAATTGCTGCCGATCACACCATCGGGACGCACATACCGGAAGCTACCCGTCAAGTCGCTGACCCCAGGGTTGAGCACAGTGGCGGCCAAGAAGTTGGCTCCTCTCGAAACGAGCTTTCGCTTGAGATCCCACCCATGGACACCACCAGGACGTGTGTCGGACAGAGAGGGTGTCGCCGTAGACCGGTACCGTGTACCTGTAACGATGTCTAGATTGTATGCCTGCTGCAATCTGTAAAGTAAAGCGTCAGTTGCCTCGAGCCAGTAAGTCAGACGGTCGCCACCTAATGAATTGTGGTATGAATTTAGGCTGGCCAATCAGAATGAGAATACGAAAGCCCTAACAACATTGATGCACTCACATGGTGTGAAAAGTCGGCATCCATGATGATGACGAAGTCACCAGTACAAAAGTCCAGTCCATGAATATATGCAGTCCTGCGCGCCGGAAGTTAATCCACGTGGGATCAAAAAGAAACGGACACACGCACCCCAGCCCGAGTTTTCCAGGACGCGGTTTCAAAACCTGCGGCGCGTTCAACAAGGGGACAGCGCGAGCAAACAAATACTCACGATTTTATCCTGCCCATACTCCTTGGCGAGCTCCTTGGCGACTTCTTGGGTGCCATCCGGACTGGCGTCGTCCACGACGATGATCTCCCATGCTAGCTCACTAGACTCTTCAGCGGCCGGTTCACGCTCACTCCCAAGACACGCACTGTTCGCGGAACACTTTGGCCAGCAGCCAGATGATGATGGGGAGGTTCTTGCGCTCGTTGTAGGTCGGTAAGATGACCGAGTACTTGTGGGTGTTGGGGGAGCTGTACTGGCCTTGCATGTTCAACGAAGGTGCACTTTCAAACGGGTTCATTGAAGGGACGGTGTGACAGGGAGTGACGTGTCACAGACATATGTCATGGCTTCACCAGAGCCGTGCATGGACACCCCAGCGATCGCCGCTGTGAGGGAGCTGCTCAAAGAGACCCTCCGCATCGTCACCTCCGACGACCGCATCTTTATCGGTACATTCGTCGGTACAGACCAACTCCTCAACATATTGCTCGTCAACACCGAGGAGTACATCCTCGGATCAGATACCCCGAATGGCCGATACGTTGGCCAAGTCATGGTTCCCTGGAGACTAATCGTTCAAATTGGAGCACTCTGCCGGTCTCCTGATGAGCAGGGGACAAGACGTGAGCAAAATGGAGGGGGTCTGTATATTTGATAAGATTAATTCGCAAGTAAACAATGTCCTTGTCCTTGTCCATCTCTTCAACTAATATTCATGCAAGGGTATAAGCGCATCAGAATCTCCCAATTGCGACTTCCAAAGTAATCATCCATCATGCTCCGCGCGGAGTCACCTGGTACCTCAAGAGAACCGTTATCATGTCGCAACGGTTGCTGGTCAGACGGGTGTCGAGAAGTTGGTGCGGGCATCTAGTCTTTATACTTGTCTTTGTAGATCCACGCCATCCCAACGTCACTGATACCTTGTGCGACCTGGAAACACTCCTTGAGACAATGCGTGATGGAGTACGAGAGAGTCGATTTACTGCAGCCCGATACCACTTTGCAGCTTCTTTCTTATCCTTCTTGCATCCCTTTCCATTGGCTAGACAAAAAGCTAGATCCTGCTGAGCATCGGCATCTCCTAGGTTGGCAGCAACCCTGTAGTAGCTCTGCACCGGTACCGTCAGCGCCTTGACAGCAAAATGGCGATCAGTCACGTACAACTGCCATCTTCTGATCTTTCGCTACGCCCCAGCCCTGAAAGAAGCACTGGCCGACCTCATAAATGGCAAGCACAAGCTCTTCCTAACATTGTATGAGGAAACCGATTTTGCTTCACAAAAAAGACGGACAACTCACTTTGACGCCTCTTACATCCAACCCCTTCTTTGCCTCCTCGAGGTCTTCCACCGCCGACTCGGCCGCCTTTGTCAACCACTTGAATCCACTCTTTTCATTCTTCTCGCACCCCCAACCATGCCTCAGCGTAAGACCCCACATCAACATCCCGACACCACACCCACCCTGCTCCTTGGCACTCATCTCGAAATAGACGGCCGAGTCTTTCAGTTGATTAGCTTCATGAAACTTGATCCCTAGTTGAAGGTATTCTTCAGCTCTCTGAGGTTCGGCGGACGCAGGTCTACTGGTGGCTGGAGATCCATCTGGGGAAGATCGAGGGGATTGAGACGGAGGGGATTGAGATGGAGGAGATGGCGCAGCGCTGTCCAACTGGTAAAATGAATACGAATTAGAGTATAAGCTCGAAGGCGATCCAGCTCTCAACGAAGGTGGATGCGAAGGGAGGAGAACATGGCTCGAGGATGCGAGTGAAGGCGAGTAGACCCCGTCGGGGTGAAGATACGAGGTCGAGGTCGACGATGGGTTGGAAAACTTGCTTTGCGCAAGATAGCCAGGCATGTGGAGCTCGTCGGGGTATATACCGGTCACGGGAGTGACAGGGCTCAAGGACACTGGGCTGGAACTCATTGTGGGCGAGTTTGCCCTCTGGACATTTCGCTCGAGTACTCGCCGTTTCTGTTCTTCGGAGGAGAATATAGGTGGCCGACCTGGTCTTGAGAAGTTCAGTCGTGGCGAACCACTCTGAGACAATATCGGTTGACGCATGGGACCGTTCGACCTTGGGTCGTCATCCTGCGGGGAGGAAACAACGACGGTCGGTAAAGGGGAGGGTGGCGGTTGCATAGAATCTTCAAGGTCAGCGTAGTTGAGAGTTCCCGGCTGTGTAGGGCCAGTAGCCTGCGGCCATAAGTAAGTTTGCGAGTCGAGATGTGTAAAGGTAGGAGTGGCAAGGGCTGAATAGCTGTTGTTTTGATTGTGGCTACTCGCCAACGGAGGTCGCTGACCGTAATTAGTGTCCTCCTCGTAGCAACCATCGTCCGGTTCACAATCATCCGCAAATGAGAGGAATGACTTGGAATTCTGGTTGGTATGCAATGTAGTTATGTTCGTTGCCGCACTGCCTGTCGAGCTTCGAAAGTTCGAGTGCAACAATGGAGAATCTGGGACGCAGTGCTGACTGGCGAAGGGTCTCGACGGTGATTCCGCATAGGTAAGCTGGGGAGGTACAAAGCGAGGCTGGAGAGATGGGGGTAGTATGACTTTGCTGGCATTGGCCTGGGTAGCAGTGTGGGTTTGTTGCTTCGCTGCCTGGCGTCGAGATGATGTACGGCGAACGAGGGTATCGAGAGGCGAGGAACGTAACAGCCTGCCCTGGGTCGACGGGCGCTCGAATCCAGGATGACCCGAGACTCCCATAATTAATCTCTGGGTAGCTGCAATGAGATGGTCCCGATGGGCATAATGTTGAGACCTAAAGTTATCCCAAGCTGTGTTTCATCCTTGCCCGAGTAGAGTATCTAGGCGGTAACATATCTAGGCGGTAACGATGCTGGTTGCTGAGAAAACCCTCGCAACGGTACTACTACTTCCGGTCCCTGAGTCGAAATGCTTAGAGGAGTATATTTATCCCACATTATATTTAGTCTACAGAGGCGCTCGACGCCAACTCATATACCCACTCGTCGACGTGGGGTCTGCCCAACCCGCAGACCAGGGTGTCTCGGCGTCCCAGGCACGATTATCTGCGAGCTACTAGTTGTAGTCTTGACTGCCAAAGTTTGTTCCGTCTCTTTCTTGGCAACCCTGACATTTCCAATAGTTGTTAGCTACATATCCCTCTCATTGTCAATGTGAAGGAACTCACTCTTCTCTTTGTTTTTTCATCTGGTTCTCCAACTCGGCTCTCTTTGAGAATTCTCGGTCAGCTCTACGTCTTGAACTGCCATCGTCAAAGTTCTTCTCCCTAACAGAGTAGAACACAGATCCCAGCTCGGCTGACCAACTATGAGTGACGGGCACATTCCTCGGAACGAAAGTCCACTTTACCTAGCCAATATGCATCGATGGCTGTGACCTGCGTCATATATTCCTTCGATGTGAGAATCAGCTCGTGATATACGATGTATGTTGGTGTGTCTAGACGAAAAAGTAAGCATCGGTGTCAGGGGCAATGTACTGGACGCTTACATCCCAACCCATACAGCGCACTGGTGGGATGTAGATGCGTCGGCAGGCCAGTTCGGATGTTCACGTACTCCCCAATACCTTTGACACGGGCAGCTTGGTGGAAATATCCAGCAGTGATTGCTTTCCTGAAGAACTGTTCAGTCATGTTTCAAGCCCTTCAAAGACAGCAGGCATACCTCAAAATATCAAAGTCCGTTCCACAGGATATAATCTCCATTTTTTGGAACTTCATGATATCTTCGAGTTGCGCGCGAACCTCCCGAGCCTTCCTGAGAAGCTTAGGATGCAAGAAATGGCGGGTAGCCCAGTCGTCCCGGAAGCTGTGAGATTCTTAGCGAACGAACACGACGATGTTTAAAGGTCGTCCGCACCCATGGCTCTTCCACTGGTTAAAGACGTTAAGAAGGGTCAGATGGTCGCTTTCTGGTACATTAAACTTCTCGCGAGCTGCATCAGCTTCCTCCATCCGTTCCTTCGGCCGGTAGAAGACACTGGGCACGGATAGCATAGACACGATCGTAAGCATCTCTGCAGAGCATTTGTAATCCACAGAGGCGATCAACATTTTTGCCATCGATGGTTCCATGGGGAAGTCAGACATTTTGCGCCCAACCGGAGTGAGATCCCCGACATTGTCAAGCGCTCCAAGGACCCAAAGCTGGTACATCGAGTTAATGATGTTTGCCTATATGTTCGTCAGCACTATGGTTAGAAAGGGATCACTGCTGATATACCTGAGGTGGAGGGTCCATGAAATCAAACTCTAACAGGTTTTTAACACCTAGAGACTTCAACAGCAATACGGTATTGGCCAAGTTTGTCCGCTGGATCTCAGGTATGGTATTGGCAAACATTTCGTTTCGGTAGGCCATCTCTGTATACAAGCGATAGCAGAAGCTGTGAAAGATTGTCAGAATCTCATTTTCACCGATCCACCCATGATAACTGACCCGCTTCCTGTTCGGCCAGCACGACCCGTACGTTGATTTGCATTTGCCTGGCTCACAGGGGTGATCTGAAGAGCATCCATGCCGACTTTCGGGTTGTATACTTTCATCTTGGAATACCCTGAGTCTACGACATACAGAATACCGTCGACTTCAAATTCTATAAGCGCATAGCAGACAGCTCAGAAAACGAAACCCTCACCCGTCAATGATGTTTCTGCAATGTTTGTAGCTACAATGACCTTTCGGCGACCATCACTAGTAGGCTCGAAGATGCGGGCCTGCAAGTCAGCCGGCATCTGGGAGTAGATAGGTAACACTGCCAAAGCCGGTGGTTCATCCAGTTGTGCGAGCCTCTCTGCTGCACTGAGAACGAGAAGACATAAGGTTTGAGGAAATGAGACTAACCCTGTACGACTTGACAAGTAACTTCTATATCTTCTTGGCCAGTCATAAAGACAAGGATATCACCGTGAGGTAACGAGAGATGAATCTGGAGGACTTGCTTGACAGCGCTGTCAACGTAGTCTTCACAGGGTGACTTTGAATGAAACATTTCAACGGGGAAAGTACGACCAGGAATGGTATATGTTGGCGCATTTCCATAGAACGCGGAGAACTAGTTTCATTATTGAATAGGGCCCAGCAATGTGGGGGATCTCGAGTCTCACCTTCTCAGCGTTCATGGTTGCGGATGTGACAATGAGCTTCAAATCGCGACGCCGTGAGAGGACTAATGGACTTTCTTAACCATGAATGCTACTATATGAAGTGATAAACTTACTTTTCTTCAAAAGGCCCATGAGAACATCAGTGCTGAGCGAGCGTTCATGTGCTTCGTCGAGGATGATGACACTATATCTATCTAAATCACCTTCGTTTAGGGATTCTCGCTGCAGCACACCATCCGTCATGTCTAGAGAGCGAACATCTGTTAGCAGGGAGCAGAATGGACGAAATAATGCTCACATTTAATCTTCGTCTCTGATGAAGTACAGTCTTCAAATCGAATCGCATAACCAACAAGTCCACCAAGTTTGCACTGCGGTACCCATTGAGGCGCAAAAAAACATGGCAATCCCGTGACACACCTCCATCTCTTCAGAGACACGTTTTGCGACGGACATTGCAGCAACACGACGAGGTTGCGTGCAACCGATAATGCCGAAAGAGGCATATCCGTCTTCGTAAAGGAACTGGGCTAGCTGTGTGGTCTTGCCAGAACCCGTCTCGCCGACGACAATGACAACTAGATTAAGCTGCGACATCAGAGTTGCAGACTTCAAACAACTGGAACATTTACCTTGGTTCTCTCGAATGGCTTTCATTAGTTCTTCACGACATGCGAATGCGGGTAAATATTCCCTCTGTTCCTTCAGGGTCCTACTTTTGGCAAACGAGCTGACCCCAGCCGTCGTTTTCAGATGGCTAGCAAACTTCGAGTCTCCTTTGTAGTCCTCCTTTTCCGCGGAGGCAGCCTCTTTCTCTGCTGCGGCTGTTAACGTGCAGAACACGAAGGGCTACGTGAATGTCCAACTCGACAAGCATGGAAAGTGCCAAACGAGAAACGTACCTTCGGCTTCGGCTTCCTCGTCCTTGACCCCCATGATGTTCCCTAATGACGTTCCTCCCAAGGAGGCAAGCTTAGCAGCAGCTTTCGCGCGCTCCGCCTGTTCTCGTTTCTCCTTTACAAGGGCACTGCCTTTCTTGGAGAAGATGGCCATGTCGCTTGTTGGATCCCTGATAGGGTTGATAGGTTCCAGCTGTCTCGTAAAGATAGTCTTCCCATCCAAGAACGGGGGCTTGAGATCATGAACCATGACATGGACGGTTGATTCTGACTCGTCTTCGAAATCAAGATCAAACTCTTTGCGAGTAGCAACACCAGAAGTGACCATTCGGTTAGCTTCCCATAGGTCATTGTCAGCATTCTAGGAATCGCTCAGTGAACAAGCTCAGTGTTGTAATAGCGTTCGGTACTTACATATTGAGCCTGCCTGGCCGAGATTTTCCTCTACACCTGGGAGTGAGTATATTCGACCTCAGAAGGAAATCTGGAGCACTGACTCTTGCTTTTGTCGCTATCTCGGCTTCCTTGACAATACTGAGATCTTCGTACTGAGCAAGAGGATTGTGCTCCTCATCGCCAGCCACACCGCCCTCTTCGGCACCACTATACCAGTCTCGATCCAATTTTACTTGTTCTTCCTCCCACTCTCTCATGTCGACACCGAAAAGGCCATCATCCTCCGGACTCCCCCCTCGTGGAACTCTAGGTGTTGGGGCATCCCACGTTCTGTCCTTGGCTCCTCCCCATCCTGAACCCTCCCCGTCCCGACCCCGTCTCGGGGTTGACTCCCATCCAACATTAGGTACACGGACACTTGGTGCATCCTGGTCACGGTCACGACTCCCCCGCTGACTGCGCGGTGTCGAATCCCACTCCCTTCCAGACCGGCCTGCCCATCCTCTGTCGTTTCTGTTCAGTCGGCGGTGGAAGTCCCCGAGACCTTTTGGTCCATCGTCCTTGCGTTCCTGCATTGCGGAAATACCCTCTGAAGAATACAATGAATGAAGGACATTCTTAAATAATAGACGGCTTACCCCTCTGTCTATCCCTGCTCTTCCGGTGCTCCTCCAGTCTTTGCCGAGCAATCTCAGAGAGGCCACCTGGATTCGAAGGGGTATCTTGACCTCTTTGTCTAAATGTACCGCTCCGAGAGGGAGGTAGACTCGGAACTAACAGCACAAATTAGTTGCTGTGCCGTGATATGATCGGCTCGCGCATACCTTTGAAAACGACATCATCATCCAACCTTGGCTTCTTCCTGGGCCCATTTTCTGCATCTGCCTGGTCTCTCTTCTCTTTGGCCAAACGATCCAGACCGAGAAGAGACCCTCGGGGGGTTGGAGGCTCGATAGGCTTGGCCGGTTGACGAAATTGATGTCTCTGTGTACAACTTTTGTGACCAAGTGACGGGCGAGGGGTGAATTTAACCTACAGTATCGCTCCTCATGAGACCACCTGGACGGGCCATCTCTGGTTCCAAAACTTCACTGCCATGCACTATGATGCCTTGAACTGGCTGAGGTACCAGGCCAGACGTCTCCTGCTTTAGGTGGGACATGATTTCGGAATGAAGCTCGGTCAAGAAAGAGCTTTGAAACTTGCCAAACGCCAGAGCAGCTGCGGAGAGCATGGTGAATGAGTTGATGATGCGAGGAATGGCAAAACATACCATTTATGAAGTTCTCTACCGTACTCGACTTTGCAATATCCATTACGCGTTCTGCAAGGAGGTCATTTGGATTTATAGTGTTCAAGGCTCTGGAGAGCTTGATGGCCACTTGGTGCTTGAAGTTGTCTGAATTGCCTTTGGGTGAAGCCATTGTCGCCGCCAGTGTAGTGTTGACGAACCGTGCTGGCAGAAGTTCAAGACTGAGATGCTTACGTCAGCAGACCTAACTTTGATTTGTCAGTGAACGTTTGAACGTCGTTTGCAAGTTGCTGCGTCGCTCATGCAGTCAAGTTCAACGACATTACCAGCACACATGTTTAACATGCCAGTGACAGGCATTGGTGGTGATTAGCATGATGTCTAATAGCAGATCCAGAACATGCAAATGCCTCCATCCCACTACAAGAAATATCGGTTCTTGCCCCTGACATCCGCATACCTGTCTGGTTTCGGTGGCTTGCCATACACAGACTCCGCCGTCTCTGCACGAGAATGGTGTTGAATATCCGAGTCTTCAGTGCGATGAATCGGAACTTACTGAGAATATCCCGATAGATTCTTGAAACAGCCGTGTTCCACTCTCCCCTCCACATATGTACGCCACCACCAGTGGAACCATCCAGATTATATTTAGCCATAAATTCCCTCACTGAAAATCCAAGGCGTTGATCCGTCTCTACAACTGGGACGTCAATCTGCGATTTCTGAGGAAGTAGAAGAACTGTGTAGCGATGATATGGTGTACCCTTTTGAGGGTGCGGTGGCATGTACTTAGTGTGGGAGTTTATATTAGAGATTAGTGAAGGGGATGTCGCTGACAAAGGGATATTGGGTCTGCAGGGAGACTGGTCAACTGTCGGATAAAAGTGAAGACATGGGATACGTACTGCAACCAGTGAAGGAAGGATTGATACGTGTTATTTGCCTCGTCAGGTACATCTGCATCTTCGTGAGCTAATGGACGATATAAAATCCTTGCATTCAGTTACCCGGATCCACCATAATCAAGGTGTATAAACGCTCGTCCATGTGGAACACATCTTTATGAAGCCTGGGTGGGTTTATGGTCTGGTTCCTGCTCAGAAAAGCGGTAACACATCGGCAAGGAAACTTACCTGTTCCGGCAGCAGAAAAATCCCTGGCTCCACGAATTTGTATTTCGACACTACCGACGCCACCTCCGTTTCGTGCTCTGGGAAGGAGACCCGGAGGTCAAACGACGGATGAAGGTCGGGAACTACGTCAGGTACGACATGCATTTGGTGAACGCGCTCCATCTAAGGAAGTCAATGGGTCCGAATCAGTAAGAATAGTACTAAACGACATACTAAGAGGTCCAGTGCACCCTCCCTCCTCCAACGATGTTCGATAATGTGCCTATCGACCGCTTTTGACATGTCGGCTAGTGTCGTACAATCAGAGACCACCAGAATGCAATGACTGCGGAAAACAGTTCACGTACCCATCCCGTTTGCACACTTCCACTGAACCTGGGGGAAGTTTATCTCGCTCTGAATCTCGAGATAGTTCAGCTTTTCCTCCATCTCCCTGATTGACACTGGGTCTAGTTCGGATGCCTGCTCGGCGGCCCTCAGCGAGGCCTGAACAATTTGCATCTCTACTTTCAATGCTTCCGAATCTGCTTTGATGAACTTCAGAGCTTCGTCAAACGCAGGCAGTACCCCGTGTGCGAGGGGTCTTCTCCATTCTCGCGGCTGTTCGAGTGATATTTTTGGTCGACGCGTCTTTAGCGGTCGGGTTTGTCGTTTCTTGAGAGCTGCGTCTTCGGGAACTGGCGCTGTCGAGGAAGCTGCCTGTAGGGTAGCAGTGGTGCTAATAAGTCTGACCGACTGGGTTTGCAACCTCCGTATTGCGACGAACATGATGAAGCGAACGGAAGAAGTTGGAAGTGCGTTAGAGAAAGAGCACTCGGCACCGACGCAGTACCACTGGTATATGTGACGCTACTAGTAGTCACGTATGCCAGAAAAGGAGCATCAAATTGGTTTACATACGCTCCGAGCTCTCGAAAGCTTGGGTAAGCACTACATCATACACATTCAAGACATGCGCAAGGAACTAAAAGTACAGCGGCACCCTCTTTCATAAATCTTCCGTATTCAGCGTCGGCTTCTCTGGTTTCGGAACCTGCTGCTTTTCGACTGTCACGAGCTCATAGGTAAGACGAAGGTCATCTTGGATCTCTTGAGTCGAGGCGGGAAGTCGATGAATGAGATCCTTGACCTCTAAAACGGCATTTTTCATCTCAGCTTTGTCCCTTTTCTGGTGCATGGCTGCGTTTGGCTCAATTCTCTTGCGTAAATTGTGTCCGTCCTTGAGCAGAGCACTAAAAGAAATTTGTGGTTCAAGGAACTGTCTCAGTCGTCAACCGTTTGACTCACCTCATCCTGTTCGTCTGCTTCCCCAGCTCTTCGAGACGCTCGTGGCTCTCCTTCAAAAGCAGACCTTTTGTCTTGCTCTTGAACTCGTGAGCAACAGCGAGTGCTTTGTCAAGGCACACGAGGAGACGTGGCAACGCCCAGAGATACAGAGTGCGGTATGGAGTCCTTCCCCAACCCCAAGCCCACACGTTCTTCAGGCATGTAATAAAGATGGTATTCCTTTGCGCCTTCAATCCCCTTCCAATGGCCTGAGCCTGGGCCTCGCGGTGGTCGCGGTACGTGCGATAGGCAGCTTGAATCATATTTGCTGCCCGTATCTCGTCTTCAGTGGGCTCGTGCTGGTGCACCAGCATATGTTCATCCGGCACTGGGGCTATTTCTTGCGCCTCTTCCTGAACCTCGTCTACTGGCTCGACTTCGGGCTCCTCCGGCTGAATCTTTTCCTCGTCCTCAGTCCCTTTGATCTGAGAAACAGCATCAGCCCGGGGAACGAAAGCTGGCACATCCGCATGCAGGTTCGAGCGTGCCGCTACAAGTTGAGAGGCCAATAGAGACGGAATTTCAGTGGGGTGCGTAAAGTGGATATGTTTGATCCGAGGCAATCTGACCGGTGGACGTCGTGGGTCCCTGCGTGTGTGGAGAAGCTGTACGAGGTCCTCAATGATCACTTTAGCATCGGTATCGTATTCAATCATAACCTTCAAGTACTCGTTGTCCCGTGCCTGTACATACCTGGGATTGGTGTGAAATTGAAAAAAAAACATCGGCCAATGGACAGGGCAACTTACTTCCGATACAGAGGGTGGGCTCGTTGCGTGGGCCCAGCTATCCGCAGAGCATCGAAGATGCTTTTGACTTTGAGCTTGAGATTAATATTCGGGGCGTTGTAAGTCACTAATAATCGTTGCTGGCATCAACGTCGTCAATGGATGTATAAATTAATGACGCACGAAGGCAGAGTGCCCGGCAACTATCAGAAGTCGTCATTAGTGATTGTCTGATTATAAAACAAGAGGGAGGCCAACATTCTGGAGATAAAGACATTGCAGAGCATTGCCGTTAGTCTGGTATGTGACAACATAAATGTCCCTTCGGGTCTCGGGGTCAGCTTCTTATTCGATTCAAGCTGCGGATGCTTGGAGCTGCTTACTGGCAGTGTCTGATTGCAGGCGCATCAACAGGTCTCGCACGTGCTCCAACACATCTACAATCAGAACAGTCCCGACATCCTTCTTTGTGGAAAAGTCTTTACTTGAAGAGAGCCAACCTCGTGGAAGAACAAGGCCATCGAGTGGGGGGTCAAAGGAAAGACGCCATGAGATGGAGATCTTCCCAACAACCATTTCCAAACAATCGCAGAAGACAGACAAATCCACAAATAGCGAAGACTTGAGGACGTGCCTGCGACAAGCTCAGTGCAGCAGATGATCGCATATTCCAATACCATGCATACCTTAAAAATAACAAGCCCGACGAAATGCAGTTCGGCTGGGTGGCATCAAAAAGGTTGACAATATCCTCGAGAAAATAGCGACCATCTGGGTACATGAACGCTGGCACCCTGGCGTGGTAAGCATTGAAATGAGCTTGTTTGATGCATCGGAGGGCACTAGATTCATCGAATGCGAAAAGGAGGCTCGTTAGCTTCAGCACGGTTGTTAAAACTGCTGAGCGGTCGTAGTCCACACGCAGGGTATAAAGTGCATCCCGCACCCAGTGCTTCATGACGCCTATACTTTCGGCGGCACCTGGTATTATGGATAGGTCGAGGTCAGCAATAGATCCCTGAACATGAGAGTGGGGGTTGAAGGCCTCGTAAAGGTGAGTAAGCCAGTCTAGGACGCTGGATGGTCTTAAGCATATCGCCTACACAATAAGGACGGATCATCACGTACCAGCTCAACCTGCCAAGGCGTGGATTGACGGAGTACATCAGTTGAAGGATGCAGATCTGTTGCAGATGAATGCCGATCCAAATATTGTATCGCTTGGAGTCCAGGTCCACAGATTTGACGTGTTCTTGAGGGCAATTAATACGATTGCACTGGCCATTGACAATGAATGTCAAGCATTGCGAGAAAACCACTGCACCGCAGCACAATTCATTCTCCGTGGTGACTCGTTCGCATAGATGCTCCGCCAAATACTTCTGGAGTGCTGTGACCATCTCTCTTTTAGAGAGGGTTACGTTGGAATGTTGGAGGAACATTGGGCCATAGCGATCGCCAGTGGCTGAGCGATGAAGGAAGGAACCAAGCTCCATGCCATACTCGGTGTTGGATATTTCTTTGATGCAGAACAGTCGCTTGATCGAATCGACGCCAAGTGGATCGGGATGAGAGATGACCTGGTAGAGGAGGCGACTGTATTGCCTGAATTGTTCCAAGAACGACGACATCTCTTGAACTTTATGAGACTTGAGCACCGGCAAACGACTGAAGAAATGATCGAGTGCTAGTAGTGCTGCCGCATTCTTATTTTCCTTGATAAACACGCGAGACAGCTTTTCGAGGCTACCCCGGTCTTCCTTTGCGATAGCACGAAACATGGATATCTATGAACAAGTCACGAGTAAGAAGCATAATCTTTGATGTCGCCTGAAAGAAGACATACTTCGTTACAGTCGAGTGGATCCAAGAAATCCAATGGCAATTCACTAGCCAAATTCAAGAGTTCAATGACACCTGGGTCGGCCGCTACTTCCTTCGACGTGATCGCAAATGAGCACTGACGCCACAAGCCGTCCAGCAGAATTTTGGTGGCCTGCTGGATTGCGTCACACGACTCCCTTTCTTTCAAGAGGTCTTTAATTGCATCGAATGGCCTGTTCTCCGATAAATGGAGCTCAGCCGCATCCACATATCTTCCGTGAGACTCCAACAGTGTAGCCCGAGCAAAGTCGAGATCGTAGTCCTCAAGGAATTTCAGTTCTTTTTCAAAGGACGGGAACAGCGACAAACGTGGTCTTGCTCAGCTGTGTTAGTCAAGTGCGCAGCATATGTAGATCAGGAAGCATGTACCTGTTGATATCTTGCTTGCTGCAATAATACAAGCGACACACAGTGTATAGTTCTTCCGAAGACTCTGAGGGAATCTTCTGAGAATGCTTGTGGAGGACTTCGAGTGTCTCGTCGAAAAGCCCAGCTTTCCTAAAGCGCCGTGCAGCCTGGTCGTACTCTTCAGCACAAAGGAAACTGTCAGCTGCTTTCCGGTCATCCCCAGCGCGCACATAGCAGTCCGCGGCGTTACGATAATACTGTAATTTGTCCTTGCCGGGCGGTGCATCGTTCCCGCTCGCCACGAAGGCATCTGCGGCAGTGAGGAAAGCATTTTGTTGAACCTTTGTCGGTGCAACACCGACTTTGGCACGAGCTACTTCTCGAAGGCGGAAAGCCTCACAGATCGCCACCATGCGTGGTAGCGAAGCTCGAGCAAAGCAATGCATAGCCTGGGGGTACCTCTTGTGCTTGAACAGGTCGTGGCCAAACGATTCCCACTCCTCTGGGGTTGAAGACACGGCAAGATGTGGAACATCCGTTCCGGGTGTACAATTTTGAACCTGATCGCGTGAGGACCAGATCAACTGTTGAGGTATGAGCGATGTCAACACAAAAATGAGGAATAGTTCCTCACCCGCATAGGCTCGCTTTTGTCAGACTTGTCAAAGATCCACAAGTTCTTCCTCGCTCGGGTGATGCCCACATATAGCAACTTCAACTGTGAATAAAGTCAGAGAGAACTTGACGAATATCCTGAGCTTCATGTACCTCACTGCAAACCCCAGCGAAACGAGCTTCGTCTCTTCTAAACGAGGGTGAGTGTACTTTAGCCAAATCTTGACCATCGACTTCTCCTTCTGTGCCGTTCAGTAGTACGCGCCAACGCGAGACGTCAACGGCAGAATCCTCAAAGAAGTTGTATAAGAGAACCTGCATCGAACGATCAGTTCTGCAACGCGCTGGAATACGGCTTGAAGCTCACATCATTGAATTCAAGACCTTTGCTGTCGTAAAGTGTCCTAGAAGGAGGCAGGATGCATTAATGCTACGAAGAAACTGCTACCCTCATTGTCCTACATGATCAGACCGATCTCTCCGACTTCTTTTCGCAGTTTCTCGACTGCTTCTTCATCGCGTACGAGGATACCTTTGGGAAGCTTTGTATTCGTGATAGGCAACTCCTAATT
>JBBPLK010000218.1:22771-35045 GCA_038089735.1 Exsudoporus frostii
TATTTCACTTACATTGCTGGGCTCCAAATTCGATTCGGCTCCCCCTTTAAGAAAAACGTCAGATATAGAGAAGAAAAGAGACGATATCGACATACGATGCGCCAAATAGAAATTGTTCATATCGAACTGTGTCTTGATCCCAGCCTCGGAAAAACACAGGATTTAAACCGTTGACGATGCCATGTTCTGGTTGGAGACTATCGATTGCATCAGGCCAAAAATGTGTAATGCGCTCGATGACACTGTGAGCACAGTTGACAATCCCACCATGGGAGCGGTAGTTGATAGCGAGTTGGAACGCCGTAGGTTCGGTGACTGAGCGATCCTGTATCAAGTGCGTACTTTGGTCTCGCTTTGGAATGATGGTTATACAATGAGTTTCTGCCACACCAGACAATAAATTGACCCTTACTTCAATACGATACAGGAAAGCCTTCAAGTCATCAAACCTGAAGGAGCTTCCTGCCGAAATGGTCTGTGCGGTGTCGCCCGCCCAGAAAAGTCCTTCGGGATTCCGACAGATAAGCCTCAACACTAAGAAAAAGTCAGACTCTAAAACACAGCAAAGCAGAGTGAGGTCCGTACAGAGCGCATCAATGAGCAGATTATCCTGCGCTTCGTCAACGTAGCTAAATCATATGCTGTTCAGCAAAGCATGTATTTTCCTCGAATGAGCATTTAGACGTACAGATAGTCGACCTTATGGCCTCTTAACGGGGTGCCTCCCAGGAGTGTTCTCAGTATGACGTGCGTCCGATCGGCAACATCGTGGTGACGACGTTCCTTTTTAAGTTTGCAATATGCTTCAAAGATCGCGTACAGTGTTTGCCTTTGGTTGGCAAACATAGGGTTGGAGCGGGCTGGGAGGTTGCAGTATGCTTCCTCATCAAGGAATCCATAAGGACACGATAGTGATTTCTCGGATCCCTTGATGATACCTACGAGAGAGGTGAGCAATTCAATACCTACCATAGATCAAGACTGCGCACCCATGAACTCTGAGAAGACGAGCCAAGGTTCTATGATACAAGCAGTTAATCAAGCTGAACTCGTTGACATGAGAAGTCCAGGTACATACCAAGGCCTTTTGTCAATGGCTGTGGAAAGTGAGGCCAATAGGTTCGAGCAAAGACATCGTATGTCACGAACGAATCTTGAACTTCCATTTCATCAGTGTCAATGAAAAATTTTGCGACACGTCGTTCTTCGGCGTCAGCACCACTCAAAACATCCGCGGCAATCATCCTCGCTAGCTAGGATCAGGAAAGTGAGCTATTGAAATAATCCGCTCAAAATAATGGATTACCTTGTCGAAGGTCACAAACAGAGGAAAATGATTCTCCTCTAACGCACTGTACTTCAGTGGAATATCAACTCGAACTTCATCGTCAGCATCCACCAGCCCAGTTTCCGTGCTCCGGGCCTGCATCCTTTTGAGTTCTTCGAGAGAATATCCGGCTAATGCCAAAGACTGGAGTAGCTTTGTGAAATACTCCTCGACTTTCGTGGCCAAGAGACTAGATTTCGTCACAAAGATCTGACGCGGCTTGGGCATTCTAGAGGTTTGCATTTCCCATGCTCGTTGGATTCCGAGCATCTTGAAGAGCATCGTCGTTGTTTTACTGAGTAGTGAGTGAGCCAGAGTTGTTTATACGAGCGTCCGATCCATCATACCCGGTACCACTCCTCCCCAGTACATAGCATGAAGTTGTGCATTCTACGATCCTACGTTCCTGCGGGCTGTACACAGGTGGTCAACGCTGACTATTCAAAAAACGCAAACAGTACCCACGCAAGTTCAAACACATGTTGCACATTTTGGTTTACAATCAAACCTGTCATGGTATATAGAATTTACGGTTATCGTACGTGTAAACATACGCACTATGCAAAAATGCCTACAAAAGATGATCAGCATTTCGCGTAAGTGAATTAACGGTAGACATACTTGAGAGAAGGTAACGTATTTATCAAGGCTGTTATTATAGAACCTCAGTCTCTAACTAGTACAAAAAAAGAAGAAGTTGCATACACGAGGAGGGAGTGTAACTGTGCAGTCGTGTAGACGTGTAAACAATAATCGAGATATGAAACTGTGCAAACACACCTCCCCCTTGTCTTCGTCGGAGAGAACAAGTGGCACTGGTTTAGTGTCGTTTTGAAGACACTCGGGTGGCCAGCGTGCCGGAAGATAGACGTCACTGCCAACTTGCACAGGACGGTTTCGGTATATGCAACTGTCGCAAACATCAAGTGAGCAATCTTTTATGTAGGGACGAAACGAGATCTGACCGTCGGCGGTATTCCCTGCCTTTTCCAGCAAGGTGCTGTCCCATTGCATCCCAAAAGCGATTCAGTTGCGTGTGGGTATATATGCCATAAATTTTGATGACTAAAATGACAAGTCTATGTTTGAGAACAACGGAACACTCGAAACCTATTACCTTGTCGCTCTTCCTGCACAGACTTTCAAACCAAGGTCACGAGATATTTACAAATCGAACTCACCTCCCCAGTATGGTCGGGGACAACGTCAATCTGGTACTGTCGGGAATCGAATAACCGTTCACTTTCACCGCAAGAAATAACTTACGACGAGCCGAAGGTCGCGCTGCATCTTCGCTTCGAATATCGGGATTCCAGAGGGGCCATTGAGCCTTTTCTGATTTTCGTCAGAAAAGTGACCGTTCGAAAGTTGCCTATTACCACAGTCAGTTGGCCTAACAATGGCAAGCATGCAACGTACTTGATCTTTTTCACGACAATACTACATTTCTTTCTGTCGCTATTTGCTAGCTCCCGCAGGTTCTTTGTCGCATTAGTGCCAATGATGATACGCCATTCCCCGAAGCCTTCCGCGTTGTCAAAATACAGTGCAGCTTTCATAGGCTGAACCTTTGGATACGCGGATGGCTTTGGCTCGACACCTGTGACGACCTCCGTTTCCTGTTGGGCAGAGGGATGAACAGCCGCGTGATCATCTGTCGAAACATATGCATCCTTTAGATACCGTGCGAGAGATGGCTCCAGCAGGAGTTCAAGATAGAACTACGAATGTGTTCAGCTGCATATTTAGAATCGAGGGAGCCTTCGACACACTTTCAGGATCATTTTGAGATTACCGGTAATCTCACGCGCCACTCGGAACGCCTCTAGGTTGTTCGAAGGGACCTTGGCACCTAGCTTATAGAGTGACGGCATGTCGATGCTAGGAGCGTTGTTCTTGTTCTTCCGCCTTGATTTATTTTGTTTCTTGTGGCGCACAAAGAACCCCGAGTACTCGTCGTCGTCGTACTCTGGGTCTTCTAAGGCGCTTGTGGGGGTTGGGTCAGTGGTGGTACAGGTCGAAAAATCGCGAGAGCATAACAAAGTGAGGGCTGGCAACGCATCCTCTACATATATTTTATGCCGCCCAATTTGACGGACGATGTCAGAGGAAAAGAGGTCGGGAGGGAAAGAAAACGTGACAGATGAAAGCCTTTGAAGGAGAGCACTTGCAAACGAGCCTTCGGCAAGTGCAGGATCAGTCGGGTAGCTGTCCAGGATTCTGAGCACCAACCCCTTCGCGTTCGGCAAGGCTAGACAAAGTCAGATACTATGAATGCCAGAGCGACTCTGAGCATGAGGAACTCACCAGCGAAGATGAACTCAAAAAGATTGGAGACAGAACACAAGTCCTGAACTATCAGGTCCAGAGGTGCGTCTGGTCCTGCTAAACAGGACTCGAGCATCGTCAGAGCTGCAGTGAGGCCCTCGCTGTTAGCAACAGTGCTCGCAGCGAAGGTCTGTAAATCGAGAACAGTCATGTTAGGCTGATCACGCATCATGCTACAGCAGATACGACGAGCGAAAGGTGGCGAGTGCGGGTGGCAACGTCCCCTCTTTATATGTGCCAGTAGAAAAGTGCCGCCAGGGACGCAAGTATCATATATCACGACGCAATGGGGAAAGCTTCTGATAGGAAGCCGCACGGGGTACGTGCTGATTTGTTCGATAAGAGTCTTTTTGGATTTATAGATGTTAGAAAAGGGTCCTGTGGGACTGGCAAGCCTTTGGTGCAGAAGACAAACTTCCAAATGCGAGCAAGGGAGATCCTTGTGTGCACGAGCTGTCTGCAATGCGGACTGTCTCGTGATTGGGGCTGTCGACAACGACGTTCTCACTTGCTGTGGAAGAGCTGTCCAAGGTTACGCCGGTGGGGGCCATCATGAACTGCTCGTGTTGGATTACATAATCGCTGCGGAGACCGAAAGGACCTAGTACTGCGACTTCGGGACACACTCGGGCCAACCTTCAAGCTACAGCTTCAGCTTCAAGACCCTCCCGCACTACACAGCTCGTTCCTTGTTCTACACACATCTGACCGTAAGTAGACGTTGTCCTTGCCGTCGCTCACATCTCATACCGCAACATTCGCCCAGAATGCCGCCCCCACACTATGATTTCCTCATCAAGGTAGCTGTTCCCTCTTAAACTCGCTGTACCCCCAATTTACCCACTATTGCCAGCTTCTCTTGATCGGAGACTCAGGTGCTTCTGGATCTGATGACTCACTTGCGGTCTTAACCAACTCGTGTTCCAGGTGTCGGAAAGTCGTGTTTGCTCCTCCGTTTCTGCGACGATGCATGGACGCCGTCGTTCATCACCACCATCGGTATCGACTTCAAGATCCGTACCATTGAACTAGATGGAAAACGTATTAAGCTGCAAATCGTATGTACACTTTTACTCTCACGAGATATCACTCACCCCCGGTGCCGTCGCGTAGTGGGACACTGCTGGTCAGGAACGGTTTAGAACTATCACCACCGCTTATTACCGCGGAGCAATGGGTATTTTGCTCGTGTATGATGTCACCGACGAGCGGTCATTCAACAGTGAGTACCTGCCGCCGCTACTGTGGCGGTTTGCCCAACCCAGCTACCCTTCACCAGATATCCGCACGTGGCACGCTAACATCGAACAACATGCTTCCGAGGGCGTGAACAAATTTCTCATTGGTAACAAATCCGATTGGACCGACAAACGCGCCGTTACCGAGGACCAAGGACGAGAGCTTGCCAACGAGCTTGGCATCAAGTTTATGGAGACATCGGCCAAAGTAAACGAAGGTGTCGAAGAGGCTTTCTTCACTCTTGCTCGGTCAGTCACAACTTCTGCTACGATACCTAGATGAGATCCCCCATTGAACGTATATTCTTTGCAGAGATTGCAAGGCCCGCCTTATAGATTCTCAAGCAGATGCCGCTGGATCTTCGGGGGGTCCTGGAAATACAGATGGATCTGTAAAGGTTAACCAGCCCACAATACAGGCTCCTGGCGGCTGCTGTTCATGAATTATGTACACACCCGACGTTGGTCTTTGGTACAAGTGTGGGACCCCTTGCGTTCGTCGTTCACGTTAATGGTTTACCTTTTCCCTATACACACCTTGTAATACTGCTACTTTCACCCCGTGTTGCTTGCCAAGGCATGCCTTGGACAGAACTACCGGAAAGCAACTTGGTTCTTATGTCCAATATCATGTGTCATAGTAGGCAGAGTTGGTGCACTACCATCACGACGGTTTTGGACTGATGTGACTATGATATACAGTACCGCAGGCTAGTAGCTCTCGCGAACCACCTACCACTTTTTCTATTTCCCCCTTTTCAGCCCATTGCAGAACGATAGAGCGGTCCGTAAATTTCTGACGTGTGGGTGGACTCTGAATGTGTTACACGGTGGAATTCCAGTTCCCTCCCCACCACCGCTTAATCCGTTCTCCGCCCCACTCATCATACTCTTCTCTCGTGACCCCGACTTGCTTGAACTCTTCCGTATTCGCAAACGCAGCCATACCCCGCCACGCATCCAACGACGGATCCGCAGCGCGTACCACTTCGCCCAGGTGCATCTCAGGTGGTAATATCGGCCTGAGCGTCGCATAGATCCGTTCCCGGAGACCAGGAAACTGCGACGGGCCCCCCGTGATAAACACGTTCTAGAACCAAGGTTAAAATCGTCAGTGGAACGACAGAGGATAGAGACTCGACCACTGACCTCGACGAGTCGCGCTTTCTCGGCTTCCGTGAACCGTGCGAGGACGCTCTGTAACACTTCCCCTACGCCCGCCGAGTCCACGCCGGCCATCCCGGGCGAGAAGTACGTCTCGCAGACACGCCACCGTTCGGTGTTCAGGTGTATCCGGCTGTTTCCCGCGATATCGCCTTCCTCGTACAGAGGTCGGAACGCCGACAGCAACGCGGACCGCTGGGAAGACAAGGAGGCATGCGTGTGCTGGGTAGTGAACGAGGGATCATATTGTAGTAGCTTGCTCTCGATGATCTGAAGCTGGTTGTAGTCATCTTCTTCGTCCGAAGATGGCGCTGTCGTATTCTAGAACAATGGATCGTGTAAGTTCACGCAGGAGATGATGACTCGGCCGAAGTGCCTTACAATCTTGCGATATATGGCCCAATCCTCGTCGTCAGCCCCAAACATGTCCTCTGTGCAGTGCCAGTTGCATTTTTTCCCAGCATTTCAGCGGGTTGTAGAGAAACGCACCTCCTCCACCTTTACGCTTCTTCTTCGGCACCCTGTCATCAGCCGCGAGCGAAGCGATGTTCTTCATTCTTGCTTGAGCCGCTGCACTCTTCCGATCCGCAAGCGCCGCTTTCCTTCTTCCTCGCTCCTTCATCTTGTTCATCAAAGTCTACAATAGATCACGTGCGTTCAGGACAACGATCGCTTGCAGTGAGTCCAGCGCAAAGGATGGAAGCTGACGTACCTCTTGCTCTTTTCGCAAACGACTCGCCCATTCCTCGAAATTGTGCTCCCTCTCATCCTCGTCTCGCTTCTCTTCAGCCTCTTTCTCCTCTCTCTCTTTTTCTTTCTCCCGTCGCGCTCGAGCACGTGCTTCCCATCCGGCTTTCATAAGTTTCTGTTTCTTTTTCTCCTTGATGCCCTCCTCGTCGAGCTGTTATGATGTCGTCCGGAGACAATCTCAGCTGTCCATCCTCCCAGAGGGAAAATAAACATACCTCCGTATCCGGTACATCAACCAAGTTGAAAGTCGGTTCTTCCTATCGTTTAGTTCAGTCGTGAATGGACGGATCGAAGCCCGAATGACGCGTCACGCACCACTGGCTCATCCGTCCCATCCATATCCTTTTTCCGTGCACGTTTGAGATCATATTCGAGCTTCTTTATCGTCTCTTGCAATGCTGCGTCGTCGTCGAATCCCTCAGACTGGAGGGTGTTCTACAATAATTCAAGAAACGCCGTTAATCAGCGTGCACACAGACGCGTGCTTGAAAATCTGACCGTCCACTCCCGTTTATTCTCACTACGCCCTTCTTTCAGGTTGAGAAGATATTGTAAATCAGTTTCCTTTTGCATGAGCTGTGGTGATACCGAGCGTCAGGATGGCAGCAAAGGCAGAGGAAAGAACGCTGTGATGCAAACCTTTTCCATTCGATTTTTGGCTGCCATCTCTTGCAACTTCCTCCCCTGTTCCTTCCTCTTTTCGGTGATCCTAGCAATTTCCTCTTCCGTCTTCTCTTCTACGACAGGAATCGCGAAAGGAAACTGGACTATTCGTTCTGAAGCACGCATGTCGGCAGGGATCTTGAGAGAGCGAAGCGTAAAAGGATAATCCGTGGCGAATTCACAAAAGTTGTGGAGCATCCACTGGAATAATCAGGATTGGAGATTCGAGGTTCACATAATTTGTACCACCAAGGTAAGGCATGAGATGAGCATGGACGAGATCAAGTGAAGGAGACGCACGGCAGCCTGGGTAGACGTGACGCGGGTCGGAAAACTGTGGTACTTGAGCTGGATGAGTTTCAGTAGGTACTCTGTACTCTGCTGTGCACCCCATGGTATCCTATGTATTTAAACGACCAGTTCAGCACTCGCAGATGTCGAAGACAGCGCGAGTACTCACCGCTTGGCTTGGCTCAATATCCCCCTCCCACTCAGAATGGGAATCACAGAAGTAGACGCCGTGTTGAACGAGATAACCAATCCATCTTGCGCAAACGGCGCGTTTAGCACGGAAGGACGGTTGTTCTGGTAGAACGACATGACAGAGTCGAGACAGTATGCGAGCGTGGGGACGGAATATTGCTCAAACATGAGCTCGGAGGTTACTTGAAAAGTTGGCGTTGATGAAATCGCACAATAGCACCATGATAGAGAGTGACGTACGCGCGCGGGAGTGTAGGGGTGATCCTAGACGCTCGGTCATCAGTACGGGATGCTCAACGCTCGAGGCGTCGACTCCCAGTTGGATGAACGCACAGTCGAGTGCATGCTCCTGCAGGATAAATGCGTGTCAGCTCTGATGCACGTCTCGGTTCGGTCACAAGGCAATATATCGAGGTTAAAAGGGCACGAGGTACAGACGAGCAGAGGTAGGATCCAAAACTCGGAGAGGACCAACGCACCAGTGCATCAAAGTTGAGCAGCACGTCCCCTTCCCAAGGCGTCTTTGCCTGTCCCTTGGCCCCGCTCTCCGCGTCGACGCCTTCTCCGAACAATAACAATGGCTGGTTATACTTGCGCTCTTTAAACCTGGCGATCACATTCGGCACAGAGTGAGGAGTGAGTAGTGTCTTGGAACCGGAAGTAGAGAACCCGAAACGAAGAGTGGACGCGCCGTTGTCGATGATGAGCGGTGCGTGTGTGCCCCGGAAGGTGTCATAGGAATCGGGAGGCGTGTAAGTGGGCAAGACGGGTACCGGGACGTGGAAGACGTTCGGCGTTGATGGGCCAGCGCTGCCAGACATCGTCGTCAGAGTCGAGGCTCGGTACGCTGATTGTGCGGTCGTCCCGAGGCTCTCTGGAGAGGCACACTGTACTTCACCGTCGCTGGTTGGGCTTCCAACGTGTTGGCGAGCTGCACACCATCAACATGCTAATAGTAATCAATACAGGCGCCTGTTGCGGAAGCCACCGTCTCCTTCGAGTCCACCAACAGGTTCGCTCTAGGATTCTCATCACATCCTCTCTACTCGTGCCCATCGAGCCCGGAGAGTGGTCAGACAACGTGTCTGCCTCCCCTCGTTCTTCCTCCTTTCACGGTCAGCACTATTCCAACCATACTTCTCGGCCATGTAAACGCCGGCGGAACTTCTGATGCCATGCATCCCGATGTTTCAGGACCTTCGTAGATGACTTCTCTGATGAGTCTCGCAGGCGGAGCGTCATGAAGACCAGGATCGCTGATCACGATTCAACTGTGGGCGATATTCTAGAGCTCCATCATCTGCTCGACGGCCGTGTATCGACGACTTTGGGGAATCTCGTGCCAAGGTTCCAGAACGCCCGGTATGTTTACAACAATCTCCATCAAACGAAGAAAAAGTACTATACGCTACATCTCCTAAAAATATCTCCATGTAGTCAATGGCCCCTTCCTCTGTCACCGCCGTCTCGCACTCCTCGCTCGCAAATTCTCGAACCGCTGCTTAACATTTGCATACCCCACCCTATCGACACGGTGCAAATAATATGTCCCTCCACCACTTCCCCATGAGACACTCCCAGACCGATATGGCCGTTCGACGACGTCGAAAATAGCACAGATATCGTCGACCTGTGGGAAGGGCATGTAATCATGGTATCATGGAAGCAGACAAATCGGTTCACGTACGTTGCGCTCCGTCACGCGAGCATTGGGAGACACGAACGGCTTGAGCGAAACCACTATTGCGCCTTCCTTGAGATCCAAGAATTTTGCTCTCAGCGCCTCGTTCACTATAAACAATTGACACAAGATCCTGGAGTGAGGACAGTAGGACACTCACATGATTGTTGAAACACCTTGTTATTTACCAACACCACGTCCGCCTGTCCGAGCAGCTCCGAGACTCGCTTGCTCTGAAGCATGTCACCTTCTTCGAGCTCGACGTGGCCAGTGCGCACGCCCCACATCCGACACCGTTTCTGAAATTGCTTCCATTGTTGCCTTGCAACATCCGCCGGACCCTCCAAGAGCTCGATGCCATAGCTCCGACACCCTGTCTGGAGGGAAGCCTGTAGTAATACGTTGCCTACGCCCGAGCCAAGGTCCATGAGGAGAGAAGAAGAATTAAGACCCGTAGCGGCGATAATATCCGAAGTAAAGCTGGGCATTAGCTCGCCGTACACCTCGCTTGAGAATGCCTCATAGCGATGCAAGTTTTTGATGTTAGGGCCTACACACCGTTGATACGTTTCATCTACTATCCGCAATATGACCTTTTCGGGGATCTCCCTTGGATGTGTCCATGCGTGTACAGCAGACATGAATATATTGGGTGGGGCGGGAAGGAATACGTCTGATGGGAGAGGTGGGTATTTGAGTGAACGGAGAAGTTGGTTTATGGTTTCAAGAGTGGAGAGAAAGAGCGGACCATCGTGTCGACGGATGGCACGTTGGAGCAATCGAAGGTAGTCTGGCCGAGCAGAATCAGTATGCGGTTGGGGCGGATTTTGGGGTTCTGGGGGAGCATCGAGGAGAATAGAAGCATCAGAAGGGACAGGTCGGGTGAGTGGAGAGGGGGAAGGGGGTGGGGTGTCGTCGGAGAGTGGTTCGGCGGGTAATGAACCAAATAGCGCTTTCTGCGCAGGGCTAAGGTAGACTGGAAGAAGGTCAACGAAGACCGCCACGGACAAGGAATGGTACACACAATTGATGACAGTATATAGCGACTGTTCCAGACACATAATGGGGTTATAATGATCCTTGTCCTTGGGTACCAATAACATAAATCTATGTGGTGTCGAGAAGATGAGACCGAGCGGCGGGGTCGATGAAGCACGCACTTTTCATTAGAATAATTATTAGGATACTCTAAATCAGCAGTTGGAAAACTCTCGGCCTCGAAAGACTTATCGTCTGGATCGTCGGGATTCCTAAAGTCTTCCACACAGAATGAGCACCGTTTCACGCACCATGCCTCGTAGGGGACTCACAAGTTTTGTACGTCTTGACCAGCCTCCGCACGACGTCTGCAGCGCTAACAAAGCCGTTCCCGGGAGACCCGTCCTCGCTCGACCACCACTCCCTGGCAAGCACTTTGGCAGGGGGTGGGAATTCCGAGGTGGAACGGGATCTGTCAGAACGATAGATAGGCTCGTCCAGCGCGACGCTTCGTTGTCTGCTCTCGCCTCTGGAAGAAGACCGCGAGGTGCGCGCGCTGGTGGTGGCACGTTTCTTGATCTTGCCGGGACGGGCCACTCTCGGGGCATCGACGAGGGTGGGTGCGCGCTGTCGCTTGGAGGACGAGGAGGCGGAGGCGGAGGTCTCGCGGGAGGGAGAGGGGAAGTCGAGCTCGGACGTGTCTGTGAGCGGGCTGGAGTCGGGCGAGGAGGTGGGGGGGTAGGCGGTGTCGTGGGGCTGGCGTGCGGTGAAGGTGTGCGCCTGGGCCAGCTGCGTCTTCCACGCCCGCCGTGTGGTCACGCAGATCTCTGGTGCCGCCATCTCGTCCGCTGCCATTTTTCGGGCCAATGCCTGCATCGGAGTCGGGTCGGGTGTCCGCTCATCTGGTCCCCTCATCCACGTGACCAAGGCGTGTATGTAGTAGATGCGATACCGCCGAGGCAGCCCTTGTAATGTCTAGAGACTCGTCAAAGGAGGGCAAGAAAGCGAAACTCGCTGGCGGACACTCGGAAGGTCTGTCTCACGGGATCCAGCACACTGACCTAGATCAAGTCAAGAAAAAAGACAAGAACTCTTCCAAGCATGATGTTGACATCGGATCCCCTCCGATGGCCGTAGGTATGCAGTCGTCATCCTAGGCCCCGGGGCACTGAATAATGTTGCAGACAAAGACGACTCCGCCCAGTCTTCCGAAAAGAAGTCAAAGAAAAAGTCAAAGAAAGGGGAGAGCACAACTACTTTTCAAAAACACGGGTCAGACATAGGTGAGCCTCGCCCCCGTCTTTCCCCCGCTCTGCAACTTCCTCGGTCGGGTGTATTACCAGATACCACCGTGAAACATAAAAAGGACCGTAAGCGTAAGCGCCATCCCGAAGGCGACACAAACGACACGAACCCCGAGCAACCGAGTCCACCCAAAAAACAAAGGAAAAGGAAACGAGACAAGCAAGCCGAACCTGGGTCTGACACTCAACCATCTGCATCTGTCACTCCGTCAGAGGGCGCCCCTGCCCTCCAAATAGCCATTAAACCTACCAACACCACTGATGCTTCCGCCTTCCTCACCAAGCATTCTATCACCGTCCATACACCTCCCTCTCTTCGACCCGTCATCCCCGTCACCTCTTTTGACCAGCTCCAGGT
>JBBPLK010000219.1:18048-35001 GCA_038089735.1 Exsudoporus frostii
GAATATGAGAATAAAGGGTACACATACGACTTCTTTGGACGGAGGATGGCCGTTGAGATATCATTCGGGCCGGGTTGTGGTGGTGCACCGCTGGGATCAGCCATTCTAATTGAATCTGGGACGAGTGGTGCTGATGGTTGAGAAGAAAGAAATGACTGAGCGGAAGCTGGTGAAGGACGCGCGTCCTTGGCAGACCTTCATTGGAGAACACCGGCCATAAAGACAGGCACGTGGTCGCTGCTTATCTAATCAACCACCTTCACGATCCTTCCACTAAGTGCCATCATGATCTGTCTACTGGCTAGTTTGTACTGGCCACGTATGCTCCATCTGTCATTAATACCTGGGCCGTCCTTGACCTTCTCGTACTTCTGAACCCATCACCTCCTTGAGTACTCTCCATGCCTCGTCACCTGGATCGCATTTTTTCAGGGTATCATAGTCGTACCACACAATCACACCTTCAGAGTCCGCCACGATTGTCTGCTGAGCGTATGAATAAGCCGCAGTGGCTAACGTGAACTGAGTACGGCTCGACGACACGATGGCCTTGTGTCCGATGAGTAACTGTGTACGTGTCGACACGTTTTCAGAATGTGCTAGAAAGAGGAAGAATACACGTACGCTATCTGGGAAGGTGACGGGTCGCCTAAAGTTGACATTGATAGACTTGAGTATAAAGGAGACGCCCTGCCCTGCGAGCATGGCTTGCACACGCTTCTCGCCGCCTAACAGGTTCCCTACCCTAATGACCCACTGCATTCGGCCCTAGATCCATATCATTGCAAATTTAGACGCTTGTATGCTGAACAACCGCCTACCGACTCGAAAAACCGCACTGATGAGCAAATGTTACAGTGAACACCCGCTGGTCCCAGCACGAGCAAGAGTTAGACTTACGGTAGTGGGCGTTATTCACATGTCTGTTACACTTTCAGTATGGGTAACGGCGGAACAAGAATGATCGTACCGAAAGGCATCGTGATGTCCCCAAACAATGCTCTGCTCCCAGAGCGAAGGTGCGTCGTATCCGAGTGAGATCAACTTAGCGCGTGCTTGGACAGCGGGGTCGAGCTGGTCATCCTGGGAGGGACTACCACCACCGCTCACATGAGGGGCAAGTATTGGGGAGGATTGCTTGATTGTGTGCGACTCGGTGGGAAGTTCATCTGGGGACGCAGGGCCAGTGGACCCAGGAGGTATGTGAAATGGGGATGAAGGGTCACGAAAGGCATCTTGAAGGGTCTGTTGAACAATTCAATGGGGGTATGTGCCAATACCACGACAACGTCGACTCACCTTAATGGAGGACCCGCTTATAAAAGCTCTGTTAGGATGTCGGGTTTCTGCCAGAAGTCGGCGGGCGAGGCATAATGTATGGCGACTGGTAAACATGATTCGATGGCCGCGTGGGGTACCCGATCAACTTTGTGTCACCCGCTCAGCCCCCACTTCGCACGTCACCCCGGTCAATGTGGAGCACAAAACTCGTTGGAATTTCTTTACCCTGGACCAGCACAACATGTCGACCGTTTTACTATCAACTAGTACCTCGCTATGGCCGACCGTGCGAGCAACCACACAATCCCGCCTACATTGTTGGTCCGTTCGAATCGTCCGTCGCAGGGCTGGTCATTGCCTGGACGAACACAAGCTTGATTGCCCATGGGGATTCAACGAAATCGCGATCCCAACGTCGTTCGGTAAGCTGGACGAGTCTAATTACCATAACAAGTAAATAGCCCCTATCGACCGATTTGTCATCGTCCACTGCCCTCAGACTTCTTGACGCTGGTGCATCTTCTCTTCCCAGGCAGAACGATCGTCTCGTCATAATGAGGGCCACAATCCACTGGCACCTCCCGCTCTCCCTTCTCCTCATCATCGCGCAGTCTATCCCTGCGTATGCCCACGCACACCACGACGTATCCGAAGAACAACTGCATGCACCGCTAGATGCCATCCTATACCTCCACATGGGCCTCCAAGCCCTCGTGTGGGGCGTTTTATTCCCCATCGGCATGGTGTTTGGTCTCACCCGCAGCCGTTGGCACGTCCCTCTCCAAGTTTCGTTGTCCCACCTGCTTCACTCCGAGTAGACCTCCCTCTGACGAACGCAATCTGCACAGAGTCTAGCATTCGCACTGACGTTTGCCGGTATCGTCCTCGGACACGCACACGGGGGTAGACAGTTCACCCGTTCCTTCCACGGCTCCCTCGGTTCTTGGCTCCTCCTGCCTATCCTCGCCCAGCTCTTCCTCGGCATCTATCTCAAACTACACATCAATGAAAGGACGCTAAGACCATATGCTGTCCGTGCACACGGAATTCTCGGACGCGTTTGGCCAATACTAGGATGGGTACAGGGCTTGTTTGGCGTCATCGTGCTGAGGGGTTTCTGTGGTGAGGACAACGCGGGGCAGTGTGCAGCGCATTATATCATGGTGAGAAGACTTGGGAGGTTTCCCTCGCGAGGTTGACGCCCATTCTACCCTAGGGAAGCGCGTTCATTGGATACGGGATCATCATGGCCCTGCTATTGGTCGTTGGCGAAAATTGGGTACGTCAGAGCGGACGGAGTCCAGAGTGGTGGGATTCGTGGGCGATTATGCTCTGGGTTTGTTTCTTGGTTTTTGGAACGAGGACATACTATATACCCCCTATCTCGCAGGGTATTGTAAATACGTTCACGGAGCACCACGGAGGTGGGTGGTCAGTGAAGGATATGCAACATACGTACGTGATGCTTTGCCTCTCCCCCTCTCCTTCCTTGTTCTCATACGATGCAAGTGTATTGGGAGTGATTTGGTGGGCAGGTGGTGCATTGGGTATCTACCTCGCCCGTAACAACCAGGCATGTTACCTTCCAATTGTTACTTGAACCTACCAGCTGAACATTT
Source organism: Exsudoporus frostii (assembly GCA_038089735.1). Classification (NCBI taxonomy): domain Eukaryota; kingdom Fungi; phylum Basidiomycota; class Agaricomycetes; order Boletales; family Boletaceae; genus Exsudoporus; species Exsudoporus frostii. The sequence continues at coordinate 20,949 of JBBPLK010000219.1, forward strand.
ATCTCAGAGAAATGTTGTCCCGGGTTTGATGTGCGTCATTTTAGATTCGTTCTGGCAGATCAGTGTTATAGTACCATTCTCGATGACAGTATTATCTTGACCGGTTGGGCCATGTCAGAACACGCTCAAGCACTCATGTTATCTACCAAAGTGAACCTCCTCTGACTAGTCTGATCTTCTTTTCACTGACGCGTTCCTTCCAAGGTACACGCGATGTTTGGATACACACTCATGCTAGCGGGACTCGCGCGGATCATCGACATCTGTTTCATAGCAACCAGCTCGTCAACAGGATCGTTCGATGGCAACGAAAGCGAGCACACACTCGCTTCGGGAATCAATGCCCATGGCGAGTTAAGGTCGAAAGCAAAGGCGGCGCGTGCGTTCCGCCATCTGCCCCCATTCGTGCGTGTGCCGTCCATGGTTTTCGATCTCGTTCTTTTCTGACGCCTGTTTGGTATGGCGATGACTAGTTGCTCGTGGCGTCAGGGTAAGCACCCCCGTCTCCTTCGTTTCCTCGGATTGTTGAGATCCTTGGTAGATTATTGTTCATGTCGGCCACGGACGAAGAATTGGAGGTTGTCCATGGTGTGGAGATGGACCACGTCACGTACGTTCTTGGGATGTATAGGTGCGTCGGTCTTTCCCTTCATTTCCCGCCTTTCTGTATGCTCACTGCGCCTCTTCTACCCCTTTCTTCTTAAAGTCTGGCCTTCCTATTGTACCTCTTCACGCTGTTCCTTCTCAACCTCTACGCGACCTCGGGGAGAAACGCAGACGCGTCAACACACACGCACGACGTCATCTTTTCTGCGCCTTTGAATGGTGAAATCGAGTTGACGAGTCCAAGGGATGCGTCCAAGTGGTATGCGCCGGTACCGAAGGAGGAAGATGCGGTGCATGTGTTGGGAGAGGACGAGGAATGAGTGTGTACGAGCGCAAAAAAGATGCACATCGCTCGAGAGGTTTTTTGTGGGGTGTTGGCCAACTGTGCACAGTAATGTTCTATACCCTTGGAGGTTCATCGTCACAGCATATACGTGTTTATCTGTATAAGAGGGTACTAGGCTAATATCGTTTATATTTATCAACACTGGCTTCTCCGGGCCCTGTGACGCAGACGATTCCTGCAGGCTATCACGCTTTCATCCCTGCGAGTCCTTCCTTCACTTCCGGACCATTTCAGGGATCACGGTCGATGGCTGATGTCCGATCACCTCGACTCGAGGGGTATGCTTTGATGCGATTTCTTCTAGAATTCCTCACGCCCGATCGACTGATTGCCTTGTGTCGTTCCTCGTATCGCCCCCCGTCCTCGGTCCACGCTGAAAAGCATTCATCATGGATTTGCTATTACGCAGTGGGGGAGCATCGAGAAGAGGATTTTTTTGGGGGCTCGTTCTTGGATATCCCAATCTTGAAGGCAGTGAAACGTTCCATTTATCAGTGCCAAACACCACGGATATCTTTTGATCTTCTGCAACACATATCCGCCGATGAGGGCCGATGGACGATTGACGTAGGAGAGCAGTACGATTTGTCGCAGCCCAGAAAAGCACGGGTTGAACATGGTGGGATGGACTCACTTGGACTTGGGTATTCCCGACGAGGTTTCACTGCGGTGTGGACGTCGAGCATGATGGGATCGTTAATTCGAGCGGTTGTGTGGGTAACGACAAAACAACAAGTCAGTTGTGGCTGAAACTGAGTCAAAGTCTTCATCGCCATTCTACCAACTTCAATACTCAAACCGGCGTTTGGGACAAGTACTGCAAGTCCATCACAACGCCGACGTCCAGATGGACGGAGAGACCGCAAGTTCCGGCTCCGCCGAGATCTTGTACCTTCAACGTTATTTTTTGTCTTCACGTCTTCCACCGCGTTTTACTCGCATTTAAACATTCCGCCGCCTTGTGACAAACACCGAAAAAGTACACGAAAAGAGCGACGGCTAAGGTTCGTTATGCTCGGCCACTTTCTTTTGCACGCTTAGTGCTTAGATTTCTGACAATCAGAACGATCTGCAAAGGCTGTCCCCTCGTGTGAGACCAACAGCGGGGGTAAACGCATCCCTCAAATCCTACGATGTCAGCAAGGCTGCGACACTGGTCGAACGACAGTAACTGGAAATTCCGCCGATGGTGATACTTTCACCGACCCTACGTCCCCTTCAAGTCTCACAGTGATCGCACTATAAATGTTTACCACCAACAGCGTACACTCTACCCCCCTCTCTCGACATGCGGTCGTTTGTCGCACTCTCTATCGTCCTTCTCGCGACGTCTGCCTTTGCCTCTCCAGTAATCACCCTTCCACTGAAGAAGCTCCACCGCAGCGGAGCGTATCTCAAGGGAGCTCCCGTTGCAGATCGTGCCCGTGCTGCCATCCTAAAGTCCCGTCAAGCCAGTGGACCGACTACTGTTCCAGCGACCAACCTTGGATACGTCCGGTACACCACGAGGGTCGGTATCGGGAGCCCGCCGACATATTATGAGCTTATGGTTGTCGCCACTTCCCCCCACACTTTCGTTAAGTAGGTGTGGATGTTCGATCAAATTCATACAACATGTGATTCTTGTTGCGGCTTTAACAGAAACAAAAAATATATTCGGACGCCAACCAGTATTCGTACAGGGAAATATTTGCCCTCTCAATCGAGGAAAAACCTCATTAGACAGCAGTGTAAGGAGAGTCACGTAATTTTATCCGCACCTCATCAACAGTACACAGACCTTGACCAGGTGACCCTCGCAGACGATCTTGTCATCAACAATCAATCAATCTACGCTGCAATTTCTGCTGGTGATATCCCACCTGAGGTCGATGGCATCCTCGGCGTTGGACCACTCGATCTCACAAGAGGCGCGCTCTCACATAATAAAAATGCAACAACTCCGACGGTCATGGACAGCCTCTTGTCACAGGGGCTTATCAAAGACCAAGTACTTGGTATTTACTTTGCCCCCCCAACAAGCAACAATGATACAAGTGAGTATTCAATGCCTGATCCCTGTTTGCCATCGAGCCTGAGATCGGCAGATGGTGCATTGACTTATGGAGGCGCTGATGCAAACCTGGTATGGATGTGGTTCTTGTTTCGTTTGTTGTCAACTCGGTGCTTAAATGGCTTAAATGTGTCGTGTACAGTACGAGGGCAACCTCACATATATTCCTCTGACGAAGACAAAACCGGCCTGCAATTTTTGGGGCATCGACATCACTTCGTCTACGTACGGCAATCACACCGTCATCCACACTTCCACTGCTGGGATCGTCGACCCCGGTACCATGTGTATGTTTCCTTCTCCATTCTTACATGGTTAGTCAGTAAATCTGACGTAACTGTCGTCCACTTCAGTGGTCCTCCTCGCAAACGAGTTCTTTACCGTGTACATGAATGCAATCCCGGGCGCGAAGTTCGATTCAAAGACACAGCTCATCGAAATCCCGGCTTCCTCCATCTTGCACATGCAGCCTCTACACTTCACGATCGCTGACCGGGTGTTCACCTTGGACGTCGCTGCCCAACTAATTCCAACGGACCAGAACACAGCATGGGGTGGAGTTGCCGGGAAACAGTACGGTGTGGTGGGCAAGTTGGGAAAGAAAAAGGGACAGGGATTGGATTTCAGTCTCGGAATGGTATACATAGAGAGGTACTATACGGTCGGTAGTGGTTCGTCTTTGGAGAAGTGTAAACTCAATGAACTCTTTTGGCAGGTACTCGACGCAGGCGCCCGTCGCGTTGGATTTGCCGAGACGTGAGTCTTGGTCCATGTCGAACTTGTTTAAATCTAAGCTTGCCCATGCACAGGAAACACACTTTTACACCACAGAAAGGCTAACATCTCGCCATGCTACTCCTGGAGTCCCGCATTTCTTAGATGCTCTGGTAGTATGCAGGGATGTCGATCGACTTTGCTCATTAGTAATACGTCATGATTTCTTACGTCCCATCCGGCTACTTCAGAGGTTACGCAAGCCCGGACGGCTTTGTTCCTTTCCACGACAAACCACGCAATGTTTACAGCTCGGTGATCTTGCCGTTGTTACAGTGCCTTGGACATGTTCACGTCTAGAGCGTTTGGCAATGATGGTTATGAGATGACTCATGAGCCGTGCCGTCGGTTGTTATCCCGGGGCGTCGTCATACTTTGTGTTCAATGCCGCGGATGCCATACCTGACGCAAACGCCAGGTAATCGGCCCCTCATAAGTAGTATTCGAACGGGGAGGCGTTCACGGTTCACGTTTCTCTACCTCCACCACTGACATCCCCATAACAATTATCAATTCCATCTCAACTATCCGCCCCTTCGACATGGCAACCGAGACAGGCAAATCAGCACTCCTCCTCGGCGGAACAGGCGCAGTGGGTAAAAAGCTCCTGGCGGAACTCCTTGCAAGCGACGAATGGGCGCGCGTTGGCGAATACGGTCGGCGCGTGAGCGCGATTCCCCAAGGCCCACCAGCGAAACTGGAACAAAAAGTGATCGATTTCGAAGACCTCGGCAAGGCGGAACTCAAGACGGGTCGATGGGACGTCGTGTTCGTCACGTTGGGGACGACGCGGGCACAGGCGGGGAGTGCGGCGCAGTTTGAGAAGATTGATCGAGAGTGTGTAGACGTTTTTTTCAGTGGAAGGAGGTTGATGTTTTCGGACATGGGTGCTGGTAATGGGTGTTACGTACCATAGGTATGTCGTGCGTGCGTGCGAGGCGGCAAAGACGGACGATCCGACGCACGAGCAGCGGGTCGTGTATCTCTCAGTTCGTTTCTTTTTCGCATATGGGTGGCTCTCTTCTCGCGTTGACCGTGTCTCCCTCCCTTAGTCCGGTGGAGCGGATCCGACCTCGTCCTTTCTCTATATGAGGTACGTCCCCATCGCACCTCGTCCTCCCGTTCCCTTGATACCAACACCGCACACAGGTCAAAGGGTCTCACAGAACTCGGCATCGCGCGTTTGGGATACGCAGACACCATCGTTTTCCGTCCGTCCCTCTTCCGTGGCGGCGAGCGTCAAGACAGGCGCATCACCGAGTCGATCCTCGGGTACGTCGCTCGTTTGTCTTGCCTTGTGTATCGCACTCACGCTCTGTAGCGTCTTCACAGGCATCGCCGCGCATTTCAGTTCAAGCATCGAAATCGAGGTGCGTTCTCCCCTCTCGCTTCCTCTCCCTCCCGGCCCACACTTCACACACAGGTCCCCCTCCTCGCCAAATCCATAGCCAAAGCCGGCGCCCTTGGCTCAACACGCATCCCCGCCGATGTTGGCGCGACCAAGGTCGATGCTGGCCAGGACACGTGGTTTACGCTCTTGTCGAACAAGGCGGCTGCGTTGTTGGGTAGCAAGTGACGGTGTCGTCCACCTTGAACCGTCGCATCATCACAACCAACAATATTTTCTGTCCGTCATACGTACATATGCACCACTCCACATCTTGCACGTTTCCGTCGTCGCGGTTTCCCTTCATTTCATTTCATCTGCGTCTCAATCCCTACTGTGCAGAATCCTAGCCTACGTTCAAACTCCCTTGGTCGGTTTCGTTCTGAGCTATCAATAATTAACATGTCGCTCGATGCGATCGAGGTGAGGGAGACTAGAGATGGGTGACTTTGCGGTCTGTGCCGGTTGGATAAGATTACTCGTGTCGGGGGTATGTTGTCTACATAACGGTCTAGGATCTACAAAGACCTCGGAGTGATGTATATTGTATGATGATTGAACACGATACATGCCTAACATCACCAACGAACTCGACGGATTCCTAAGACCTCCTTGAATGTGATGTTGTTCGCTAGTACGTCTGCCCAACACTTGGTGAAACAGGAATCGTGTCATTCATGAGCACAAGAGTACACCTCGAGCCCTACACCCGAGGACGGTTGTCCTTCCTCATCTTCCGCCCATGCCAATCACGGTCTACCACTCCAATCAGACTACAGGCCCAGGTCCCACGTCCGATCATCAGGCGCAAGCGGATCTCGGAGAGGGCACGCGTGATCCCGTAAACACGGCTCGCCCGCCGCTCCACTATCCGTCCCGCAGCGACTTCCGGGACGATCTCCGGGTTCGCTAGGCATGTCATGCATGTGCTGACGACCTCGAGCACATGTTCTTCACCTCGATCTCGTGCGAGCGCGTTGCTTGTGATGTACAAGCAGGTCGGCGATGTGCAGACCGCGTTCAGGGCAGCAGACCGAGTTCCCGCGTTCGTCAGTTGCGAGATACGGTGTAACGTGAGTCGCTCGAGGTCGAGCCGGACGAGAGCTCGTCGTCCTTGACGGGAGCGTCCACAAACCCGAGTTCAGTGAGGCAACAGGATGGCGCAGCCAATAGGAGGGACACCGAAGATGGAGAGATGCTTCAACGATGGCCATGCAGCGACGCAGGACAAGAATTGAACCATTGACATGCTGAGGGTACACACGCCTTTGAATACTTGCAGTTTTCTTAGCCCACGAAGCGCACCTACGAGATCCTCCGGTGGAACGACTAGGTCCTTTCCCGGATCGAGACACGTCGGAACGAGGAAAGAAATACTTACAAAACTGCGGGCGACGCAAGTCACTCTGTTCTAGCCGCGACTTGGCTAGGAGTACTGGCGAGGGGCGGCCCGGGGGAAGCACTAGAAAAGGTTGGGTGTCCCTCCAAGTAGCCTACCGAGAGGTAGTTGATGCCAAGGCCGAGACTGGCGCGCGCAACGCGTCCCTTCACAAGCTGCTATTTCAGGAGGATGTCCGTGTTCGCCATCTACTTTCGCCAACTGCGATGTGTCGGTGGAAGGCGCAGAGGAGGACGTCTACGGGAAGGGAGATGGTTCTACGTTTGCTCGTAGGGACGATTGGCGAGATACGCACGACTCGTGCGATTGTTGCAGAATGATCGGACGAACGGTCGGTGAAAACGCCGTTATCATCTGCATAGCAGATATGAATCGGTGAACGAATGGACACGTTCTGTATATTCTCCGTCAGCAGTTTGTCAAATTCGAAGATGGTGTTGCTAGGACCTTTTGGAAATCCAGCTTCGCCGAGTACAAGTTCCCCGCAGACTTTGACTACTCTGGATATGGTCTGCGAACGAGCCGAGTGTCAATCCGCAATAAATACTGTAGTGCAGATTGGAAGTCGGTGAGATGTCACGACCAATGATTAACCAGCCTGAACAAAAGGATACTTTCGTACCCGTACCTTATGGTGCTTGGGAGTGACGTCGTTGCCACACATCAAAGTAATACGAATGCTCGAAAATTCGCGCCGAGCCCTATTGTCGAAGAGGTCGCATAGCACAGTTTCCCTCGACTGCGAGTTCGAACGCAGCGACACCTGCCAATCATATTCGGTTTTCCAACAGCCATAGGCGGTCATGACAGCTCTCCCTTGCTCATAGATGCCTGAGATACTCTCGTAAACGAGGTGTGATTGACCTGGCATAAACTGTCCGGAATATTGCCCCGACTGGGTGGTATTACTGCAGTTGTCCCTATGCAGTGTTCTAGTACAGCTGAAGTGTCAGAGGTTCGATAGAGGCACAAAAGACAAGAATAGGACTTGCTGAGTGTAATCTTCCCTTTGAGACGACAGTAAATCAGTTTTAGGCTTGTCTAATGGTTACTAGTGGGGGGAGTGAGAATACGGTGGCGCTGATATGTAACACGTCATAGGGTTAGCAGTTGATGCCCACGAATTTGTTTCTTCTGTTCACCGTGTGGCCTCGGGTGGGCCCGTTTGTGATCAAAAGTTCATTGCACGTAGGGTTCGGTAGTCCTCGCGGAAGCTAAGTAGATCGATGTTACTTGACACCGTGTGTAAAAAGCGTGTGAAGCTGTGCATCGAGAGTGGCCGTAATCCCACGGTGCGGGCCTCCGTCGTGGTTGTGATCCCACCCTCCAAGCTATCAGTCGTGCTTCACTCACCTCCCACCTCTCTTACTCGTTCCCGCAATGAAGGCCTTTAAGAAAAAACTTGGACGCATCCGATCCCGCGTCACCACTGGCAGGGACGCGTCTTCGGTGCCTTCCGAACGTTCCAACGTGTCCAACATGCAACTCAGCACGATCCTCAGCGACTCGAACACTCCCTCGATTCAAGCCGAGGATACAGATGCCGTTGCTCTCGAGACACAGCACGAAGATCCAGACGCACCCGAGGAACAGGTCACAGACCACATCTCTCTCGAGCCACGCTCCTACAACTCGAGCATTCCCAAAGCGCAGATGGAGGCGTTGGATATTGCCGACTTGATGCAGCATGTTGAACCAGACCTCATGACGAAATTTAGACGATTTAGAATTCTCATCATCGGCAGGGCGAATGCTGGGAAGACGACCATCCTTCAGAGAATCTGTAACTCGACGGAAGATCCAGAGGTCTACAATGATCAAGGGGAAAAAGTACGGTTTACCAAGCTGGGGTATGTTGGGTGCTAATGCTATTGACATGCGATCAGGTTGGTTTTGTGATCAAGGGATCCAGGGGGGTGAGTGTCGTGTCTACCACAAATGTGATTGCAATGTCTTTGAAACCCATCTCACATTCTACAGCGTGGAGTACATGATATCAATCATGAGATGGTCTTCAAAAGCAATGAGAGATTCATTTTCCATGACTCTCCCGGTTTTGAGGCTGGTCGTGAGGATGAGGTTGAGAAGATGAGGAAGTTCATCGCAGAGCGCACAAACACAACATTCCTCAACAAGCAAATCCATGCTATATGGTGTGTTGGTATATTGTGCTGCGTTCTGACAACTTAGTATCAGCAGGTACTGTATTCCGATGGATTAATTTCATCGTGCCATCACTTTTGCAGAGGAAAAGTTTTTTGGAGAATGTGACACCAGAAATGGTGATGAATTCCCTTTGATGTTGCTTTCTGAGCTCATTGGTTTGGATGCTAGTGCCAGTTGTGGTGCTATTCACCAAATGGGATGCACTTATGGATCAGGCATTCCAGCCTGAAGACTTACTACTCCCTCTTGAAGATCAACTTTTGAGGCAGAGAAAGCATGCAGAAGAGAGGTTTACCAAGAGAAATATATGGAAGGATCTGTGCAAAATGAACTTCCCTCCACAGGCATCTGTACAACTGGAAAGTGTGTATACATATGCTTTCATCTCTATTTTGTCTTATTGATTATGTATATATATTCCCAGACATGGATACATCTGACACAGGATGTGACATGTTGCTGGCACAGACTGCAGCTGCTTTGGATGATGAATCTTTGCAGATGTTGTTGGTGTCAGCCCAACAACAGAATATCCTGCTATGCATTGAGTATGCAATCAAATAGTAAGTGAGGCAGTGTTTGGATGTGAAAGATAATTTATTGACACCATAAAAGTGCCTTGGCACCTTATGTTGAGGTGTCAGCCTCTAAAAGGAAACAGCTTTATCTGGCTGAGGCATTGGCAAGTTGGTTTCCACACACACAGGTAAGATTTTGTATAACAATATATTTTATTCAAAGGATGATATTGATGGAATGTTGGTTAGGTAATTATCATGCCATAAATATGTACAAAAAGCTTACTGATTACTGATTCTTCCATAAAGAGAGTATGTGATTGATTATGAACTGAAATGATGATAAACTCACATGTTTTATCTGTCAATAGTATGTAAGTGGTTTCATCAAAACATAAACATCTATCTTGACCTCCACTACTGCTCTGGATTCATAGCAAGTAAGTTATCAGGATACTTGAGTAAGTATATTACTAATTAATACAAAGGGAGTAAGTTATACAGGAATACCCACAAATCAGCATGATAGTAATGGATTCTTTCATCTCCATTGTTGTTCTATTATTGTCAGGCAGTAAGTGATATAAATGATGCTAATAGGTTGAGATTGATATAACATAATAGGAAGTAAGCAGCATGATCATACTTGAAACACTCAAAATTGAGAATTTCATATTTGTTGCTTAACCATCATTGGATATAAAGCAAGTAAGTGAAATGTGGATGAAAAACATAATGTTCATATCTGCAACTGCTAATTCAATGGTAGTTTGTAGGTGATTGTTTATGTAATTTGAGGAAAGATATTAATCATGGGTCTTGTTCTGTGCTTTTTATTAATAGTTTGTAAGTGTTCCAATGGAAGTGTAAAATTAGGACAATACTAATAAATCTACCTTATACTCTCCATTTACAGCAGGTAAGTGGTCAGATGTGAACTTGGAATATGAACCCTGCTGCTTAGGATCTATCTCTTTTTCATTAATAGGGAGTAAGTGGTCTGATGTGGATTTGAAATGAAAACATTGTTGATGAGGATCCATCCTGTCATTCTCCCATTGATAGCATGTAAGTGGTTTGATGTCTATTTGAAACCAGAACTCTACTAATGAATATCTGTCTTATTGCTCTCCTATTTATAGTCAGTAAGTGGTCCGAGGTGGACTTGAGATGAAAATTCTACTGATGAGCATTCATTCTGTTGCTCTTCCATTCATAGACAGTAAGTGGTCTGATGTGTATTTGAAGTGAGAATTCTACTGACAAGCATCCATTCTACTGCTATTCCATTCATAGTCAGTAAGTGGTTTGATATGAATTTGAATTGAAAATCCTGCTGATGAGCATCTATCCACTCTCCTATTGATAGCATGTAAGTGGTCTAATGTGGATTTCATGTGAATTCTGCTAATAAGCACATATTCTGCTGCTCTCCAATTAATAGTATGTAAGTGATCTAATGTGGATTTGAATTAAAATTTGTCCTATTGCTCTTCCATTGATAGGTGGTAAGTTATCTGATGTGGATTTGCAATGGAAATTTTGCTACTGAATATCTATTCTGCTGCTTTCCTATTCATAGTCAGTAAGTGATCTTATATGAATATGAAACAAGAAACCTCCTGATAAAGATCCATCCTGCTGTTCTCTTATTTATAGGGGGTATGTTATTTGATGCAGATTTCAAATAAGAATCCAGCTCAGGAGTATTCATTCTATTCCACTTCCATTCATAGTCAGTAAGTGGCCCAATGTGAATTTCAAATAAGAATCCTCCTAATGAGCATTCTATGGATAGGGAGTAAGTTAATTGATGTGAATCTGAAATGAGAACTGTGTTAATGAGTATCCATGGACTTGTTGCTCTCCCATTCACAGGTAGTGAGTGGTCTCATATGAATTTGAAGTAAGAATCCTGCCCATTCTGCTGTTCTTCCATTGATAGGGAGTAAGTAGTCTAATGTGGATCTGAAGTGAGAATTTTGCTAATGAGTATCTATCTTATTATTCTTCCACTGATATATAGTATGTAAGTGGTTTCATGTGGATTTGAAATGAAAATTCTGCTGATGAATTTGCATTCTGCTTTTCTCCCATTCATAGCATGTAAGTGGTCTTATTTGAAATATGAATACTCCTGATGAGTATCCATCCTGCTACTCTCCCATTTACAGTCAGTAAGTGGCCTGAGATGGACCTTGAAATGAGAATTCTGCTAATGAGCATTCATCCTGTTACTATTTCATTCATAGACAGTAGGTGGTCTAGTGTGGTTTTGAACTCAGAGTCCTTCTAATGAGTATTTATCATGCTGTTCTTTCATTTATAGATGGTAAATGGTCTTAAGTGAATGGGAAATGAGAATTATTCTGATAAGCATCCATCCTGTCACTGCTCTCCCATTAATAGGGAGTGAGTGTCTTATGTGTTTCAAAATAAGAATCCTGCTGATGAGTATCTATCCTACTGTTCTTTCATTAATAGGGAGTAAGTGGTCTGATATGTGTTTGAAATGAGAACACTGTTAATGAGGATCCATCCTGCTATTCTCTCATTGATAGTATGTAAGTGGTTTGATGTTAATTTGAACAAGAATCCTGCTGATGGAACATCTAACCTGTTGCTCTCCCATTTATAGTCAGTAAGTGGTCTGATATGGATTTTAAATAAGAATGCCACTAACATCCATCCATCCTGCTACTTTTCCATTGATAGTATGTAAGTGATTTGATGTAGATTTGATAGGAGAGTCCTATTGATGAGTATTCATCTTCATCCTGCTACTCTCCAATTCATAGACAGTAAGTGGTTTGCTGCAGATTTTAGACAAGAGTTCTACTGATGAACATCCATTCTGTTGCTTGTTGATATGTAGCATGTAAGTAGTCTGATTTGGATTTGATATGAAAATCATGTTAATGAGCATTTATTGTGCTGATCTCTCATTGATAGCATGTAAGTGGTCTGATGTGAATTGAAACATAAAAATTTAGCTAATAAAAATTTATTCTACTACTTTCCCACTATTAGTTTGTAAGTGGTATAATATAGATTTGTGATAAAAATCCTACTGATGAATATTTGTGCTGCTGCTCTTACTTTGATAGGGTGTAAGTGGCCTGATGTGCTTTTGAAATGAGAATATAGCTAATGAGTATTCATGCTGCTGCTCTTTATTGATAGTTTGTAAGTGATCTGATGCAAATTTGCAATGAAAATCTGGCTTATAAGCATTTATCCTACTACTCTTTCATTAATAGTATGTAAGTGATCTCTCACGGATTTGAAATGAGAATTCTATTGATGAATTGTCCTACTGCTCTTCCATTGATAGGATGTAAGAGTTCTGATGTGGATTTGACATGAAAATTTTACTAATAAATATCCATCCTGCTACTCTGCAATTTATAGCAAGTAAGTGGTCTGATATGAATTTGAAGTCAAAATTCTGTTGATCCATCCTGCTTCTCTTTCATTTATAGCATGTATGTGGTCTGATGTGGATGTCAAATAAGAACACAGCTAATAAACATCCTCTGATATCCTTCTGCTCTTCCATTACTAGGAAGTATGTGGTTTGATTTGAAATGAGAATGTCACTCATGATAATGATGCTACTTCTTCCATTGATAGAAGGTAAATGATCTAATGTGGTGTTGAAATGTAAATACAGCTAACATTCTACTGCTCTTTCATTAAGTGGTCTGATATGGATTTCAGATGAGAATCCTACTTATAGGCATTAATTCTGTTGCTCTTTTATCTATAGCAAGTAAGTGATCTGATATGGATTTCAAATGAGAATCCTGCTAATGGATATCCATTCTATTGCTTTTCCATTCATAGTCAGTGAGTGGTCTGATATTGATTTGAAATGATAATCCTACTAATGAATATCTATCCTGCTGCTCTCCTATTGGTAGGGAGTAAGTAGTTTAATATGATTTTGAAAGAAAAATACAGGTAATATCCTGCTGATCTTCCATTGATAGGAAGTAAGTGGTTTGATATTGTTTTGAAATAAGGATACTGCTAATAAGAATCCATGCTGTCCATCTCCCATTTATAGATGGTAAGTCACCTGATATGGATTTCAAATGTATATCCTGCTGTTAAGCATTTATCCTGTGATACTCCCATTGATAGAATGTAAGTGGTCTGATGTGAATTTGATATGACAATTCTGCTGCCCACCTATGGATAGGCGAGTGTAAGTGGTCTGATGTGGATTTCAAATAAGAGTCCTGCTAATTGTTACGAATGGTACATTTTACTCAATGGACTTAAACACTTTTTCTTTTTACATCTTATCTTATCTTATCGCGCCACATGATTATCTTATCACAAAGGATGCTTATCTTCTTATCTATTTCTCACAAGATCTATGATCTCCCCTATACATGCACAGCCTTCTTTTTAATCTCCATGCAGTGCATGGCTATGCTCTTCTATTCTTCTCTTCCATTTGATGCGCCTCACGCATCACACATGTTATGCTTCCATTTTGCCTCACATATTTAATCTCCATCACCCATAGCCCAGGGCTTAGGGTTATTCCTTATGCACTAGTAATCGGTAGATCCAATACAAACATGTACACACACTCTAAGTAGTATATAAAGGCCAAAGTCGCCGCCAGAGAACTTCAGTCAAGTTCTCTTGGAGTTTACCCATAGCTTCACTGAATAAGACTCTTGAGCATCTGCTCTCATATCCCCTCCTCTTTTCATAAGTAAGCAGCCTAGTCTAGACCTTTAAGTGGGTTGAAGCTTTGGTTGTTTCACTAGAACTTGACTATATCTTC
>JBBPLK010000220.1:0-34998 GCA_038089735.1 Exsudoporus frostii
GGATGATTCCTAGTAGAACAACCTTCTTTGTGACATATAAAGCAGTGGTTTTCGCACACGTGGCGAGCACGTTCGACGGGGGAGAGTGTGAGACGATCCACATCCATAGCGTTGGGATCATGGTGACAGCCTCCTCCGTCGTAGGATGGTTGGGGTCCTCTTCTGAGGGAGGTGATCCTTCGGTAACTCCCTTCGATCTCGGAAGCCTTGGAGTAGAGTTCCTCCATGGTGGTGGCGCTTTTGACAGCTCCAGAGAGGGTGAGTTGTACAGCGATTTGTGGATCGATTCCTCTAAGGAACCATTTGGAGAGGGCATGGTAGTCGGTGATCCCTGATCGGACGGATAGGAGGGAGAAGGAGGAGATATATTTGTTGAAGCCGGATGGATTCTTTCGGTCTTGGTTAAGAGAGGCGAGTGCCACCCGGGCTTGTGCTGCCGCATCATAGGGAGTGAAGGCTGCCTTGAAGGCTCTTTTGATAACCGTCCAGGTTTTGTCTGCGTCAGGTACGCGTTCGTCGTCGAGCTTGGTGAGCCAAGCTTCTGCAAAGGCTTTTCCTCGTCCCTTGGACATCCTATTGAGGAAAACCACTGTCTTTGCTTCATCAGTGTATCGGTCCGCATGAAGGGTGAAGTATGCATCCATTGCCAGGAGCCATCTGTTGGCATCTCTGGTTTCTCCGCTGAATTCTTCAGGGAGTGCTGCTTTAATTTCGACCATGTTGTCGTCTTCTTCGTCACTGAAGGGATCTATACGAATGGGGGAGTGATAGGGGGAACCCGGGGGTGAAGAGTCTGGGGAAGATGGGGGTGTAGGGGCTCGTGGGGGAGTGGGGGAATCAGATCATTGCCTTTGGATGAGATCTCCCAATGGGGTCGCACTTCGAGAGGGGGGACCACCGGAGGTAGTTGGGGGTGGTCGAAAAGGGGTGGGAGATGGGCGTATAGGGTTGTACGAGATTCCAGGTCCTACGACTCTTCGTGGAGGGGGTTCTAAGGCAGGTGGGGTGGAAGAGATTCCAATAGCCTCTTCTTTGTCTCGAGCTTCCTGAGCAGCGAGAATTGCAGTGAGATTTATCCGCTTCGTGGTGACGACTGGGTACTACCACCTGGTAGTCCTGTGGGGGTTTAGGCATGGTAGCACTAAACTGAATTAACCTTGATCTTTTGTTACGTCAACTGTGACATTAACAACTGACACTTTCGTGTCAACCTATCCTCAGTGGTACTTCCGGTCCAGGACGGAGATTCGGCACGTATAGGCGACATGCAGAAACCGATCAACTCTTAATAGCTGAGGTCAAGGGTACGAGGCTCCAGCTACCAACCGCTAAGGCACTGACGCAGTCGTGCGAGCGGTGAGCGAGCAAGTCTCTATAATTGTATAGAGAGAGAGAGAGACGGTGGCGCAGTTCCATCTAGTTCAAGCGAGAAGGCTTCCAGAAGCAGAAGGCTTTGAAGCGAAGGAAGATTGATTAACACATAGAATGGTGTAGATCAAGGTTAGGGGAAAACAGTCACGGGAGAAGTCCCGGTATAAATAGTACTCTATGGCTTTAGGGCCGGTAATAGATATAAAAGGAATCTGACTAAATAAGGGTAGGTAAGCAATGCATAGAGGGAACACTGCCGGGGAGGCATTGTTTGAGATATGAAATAGTTCGGGAGGAATCGGGAAGGAATCGGAACGGAATGGAATAGAGAGGAGTTCGGATGGATTTGGGCGGGAGTGGAGGCGATGGGTGGAGCCTTCTAGAAGGCGATACTTGGGACAGCTCCTCCGACAAATTGGTCCCAGATCTCCGAGGAGATCCCTTCGTCATTGATGATCATATCCCACAATGTTTGGGATGATGGAGAGGGCGGGAGGTCAGAAAAAGGGTGGGGGTCGCCCATATCTGTAACAATGCTTTCATGACATTCAGCAGGTAAGAGGCCTGTGTGATAATTTTAGTAGTATGCTTATTTATAATTTGAATAGACAGTCAGATTTTACCTTCAAGGTCTATATATATATTATAACTAACATTTTTTAGATTCTCCCCAAGTCTCAGCCCCAGCAAGTAAATCTTTTATCATCTGAGTATATCATGTACTTGCTATAATGATGTCATGTTTTTAGGAGTCTCTTCAAAGCATAGTGACATTATCCACTGGCATGGTATGTATATGGTTTGTTTGAATATATCTATTATATTCATTTCTTATGTATTTCAGACTAAAAGACATTCAATACATCAAAAGGGGTCCTTCACAATGGGATTGGCAAGTCAAGTAATTTCAAGTTTTGATAACTTTAATATCTTCCTCAACAGAACTTCTATTACTCCTTCAATATTCCTTTGTTCTGGTGCAAAACAATGCTGAAGACCCCTTTACCTCAGCAGTACAAAAGTACAAAGCATCTGGGGTATCTGTTCAGATATCCAGACAACTTGATGCACTCTTTGTCAAATATTCCAGTGCAAAGGACAACATGGCAGAAAGAGTGAAACTTGTTATGGATGTAATCATGCAGTACTGTTTGTGTAGGTCATGGTAAAATGATGTAACCTTTCACATACTAACTTATCTTCAAGTTGTAGCATAGGCTAAATGCCATGCCAGTGACTTGTAGCTTTCTGGTTTTTCTGGTGAATCATACTGTCAAGTTAGTGGCTTTGTCAACAGGCTGAACTCTGTGATGTTCCTCTTGACTGTACAATCTAGGACAAGAATTGGAATACCATTCAAGCTACTATGTATGTAGAAGTATTGAGTGAAATTACTGTGTTGGAAGACTCGGAAGCTATAATACAAGCAGGACATACCAGTGAAGCAATTGTACTGAAGTATGACAGGGAAGGTCCAGTGGCAGGCCCTGGATTGATTTTTCCTTTTCTTCTACCAATGTGAGCCTGAAGGCCATGAGTCGAAGCAGGGCAGCATGATCTCATTTGCTTTTCAGCTTCGAGGCTCAATGCCTCAGGATCTGCCACGGTGTTCTTAACAGCCCTCCAGGATGCCATGGATACATGTTGTTGAGCCCCCGCACGGCTCGTACACCAAGTACGCCCTGTTAACGTCCCATGATCCTTGTTGACCAATGGGAACAAGGGGGAGCGAAGCTGACCTTGAAACTGCCAGGGCAGCTGCATATTGGCATCACAGGGCATTGTATTCCATACCATGTCATGAGTGGGGCCCCATGGCAGGCACCTGAACGAAAGTGTCGTGCAACACGTACCTCGTGGATGAACTCACCGTCAATGCGAATCATTTCCCATGGATGATTTTGAGAGGAAGTGCTGGGAACATCTCGAGTCGAATCCCAACATGCGACGTGTCTCGCAGACTGCGCCAGCTACCTGGATTTCATTAGAGTACCCTCGAGGAATTGGAGCGATTGGAAATGGAAACGTGCGTTCGTATACGAGGGTCCTCCGAGTGGCGGGAACGTATGAAATAACTTGCATCATGCAATCATCTTCCAAAGTCGAAACCTGGCATGGTGACATGCAATGATCCTGTTGAGACTGGATGAGATCGACCAGTGGAAAGACCGTACACAATTAAACTAGACGCTCGAGGACTCGGCAGAGCAGAGAGAATCGGCAATATTATAGTCTCCCCTAGCATGGAGCGGTGGATTGGATTTCCATCGTCTGAGACGAGTCAGTGCTGATGACAATGATGAGTACTATGTACTTACTATGGCAACCAGCGGCACGGGAACACGCCATTTGCATATGAAGTATGTCTCGAGCGTCAGCTGGCTGTGTATCATGTGCTGGTATGAGGAGGGTGCCCAAGCGGGTGAGGGGAACCATGTGCGGATAGCCATTAAGACCTGATGTACCACGTCAAACGGGAAGGTGGCCTTGAGTTCAGATCTACACTTCCCCTACCAAGTAACGATGATGTCATCTGACGGACGGTTGAGACGCGGAAGAAGGAACGGAGGGTGAGTCCACAAACACGCGCATGAAAACAAGACACCACTATACAGACTGGAAATTGGGGGTGACATCAGTCAAGCATAGGGGGGCATAAACGGGTTACACTGGAAAAACGGGTGTGTATGCAAACGAGAACACGGAAAAAAAAGGGATAGTCGAGAACGATGTTGAACGGTAAAAACCTGTTGGTTCTCTCGCTCGAGGGGGACAACGTCATCCGTCCAACAATGCCGGCATCTGGTGACCCCGTCCCTCCTTCCAGCTCTCCAACGCACGTCCACCCCCCTCACTTCCACTCCCGCCCGCCCTACCTCCCAATCGTCGCCTGCGACAACCGCCTCGAAATCGCCGAACTTGCGCGACTCACAAGCGACCGTCTCCTCATGTGGTGCTTATCTCGGTTGAGTTAACACGGGCGTTGGGCATGATCATGATTTCATGCCTCGTATTCCTGCGGATCATCCCGGCTGGAGGTGACGCAAACAGACCACTATAGTAGATAAACAGGCTCCTCATACAAGTACCACGAGTACTCGATCCAGAGGAGGCGTTCACGTGTTCACACTTCTCTATCACCACTGACATCCGCACGTCAATTGTCCGCCTCGTCGACATGGTAACAAAGACAGGCAAATCAGCACTCCTCCTGGGCGGGACAGGCGCAGTGGGTAAAAAGCTCCTGGCGGAGCTCCTTGCAAGCAACGAATGGGTACGCGTGGGCGAATACGGTCGGCGCGTGAGCGCGATTCCCCAAGGCCCACCGGCGAAACTGGAACAAAAAGTGATCGATTTCGAAGACCTCGGCAAGGCGGAACTCAAGACGGGTCGATGGGACGTCGTGTTCGTCACGTTGGGGACGACGCGGGCACAGGCGGGGAGTGCGGCGCAGTTTGAGAAGATTGATCGAGAGTGCGTAGGCGTTTTTTTTTAGCGGAAGGAGGGTGACATGGGTGCTGACAGTGTGTGTTACGTACCATAGGTATGTCATGCGTGCTTGCGAGGCGGCAAAGACGGACGATCCGACGCACGAGCAGCGGGTCGTGTATGTCTCCGTACGTTTCTTTCTCGCATATGGGTGGCTCTCTTCTCGCGTTGACCGTGTCTCCCTCCCTCCCTCCCTTAGTCAGGTGGAGCGGATCCGACCTCGTCCTTTCTCTATATGAGGCACGTCCCCATCCCAACTCGTCCTCCCGTTCCCTTGATACCAACACCGCACACAGATCAAAGGGTCTCACAGAACTCGGCCTCGCGCGTCTGGGATACGCAGACACCATCGTCTTCCGTCCCTCTCTCCTCCTCCGCGACCGTTCAGAAAGGCGTACCACCGAGTCGATCCTCGGGTACGTCGCTCGTTTGTCTTGCTTCGTGTATCGCACTCACGCTCTGTAGCGTCTTCACAGGCATCGCCGCGCATTTCAGTCCAAACGTCGAAATCGAGGTGCGTTGTCTCCTCTCCCTCCTTCTCCCTCCCGGCTCACACCCCACACACAGGTCCCCCTCCTCGCTAAATCCATAGCCAAAGCCGGCGCCCTTGGCTCCTCGCGCATCCCCGCCGATGTTGGCGCGACCAAGGTCGATGCTGGCCAAGACACGTGGTTTACGCTCCTGTCGAACAAGGCGGCTGCGTTATTGGGTGGCAAGTGACCTTTTGGTCCACCTTGAACCGTCGCGCTATCACGACCTGTCCGTCGTACGTATCCACCACTCTCCATCTTGCACGTGTCCGTCCTCGTGTTCTGCGTCTCGGTCCCTGCTATATATAACCCTAGCCTATATTCAGACCTCGGTCGTCGACTGAGGTGAGATCCTAGTTCTATGCGTGCCAACGTGTGGTCAGTTCTGTCTTCTTGTATCCACTCTAGGTATCTCCTATGTATATTATTAGTCGTTCTTGTTCTCTCATCCGAGCTCTCACGCTTGCTGAAATGCATCATATGGGAACCAGCTACTGGATGCGTTTGTTCTCAAGCGTTGATATCAGATGCGGTGTTCACCGATACGATTATGAATACTGGTATCATTGTATACGTGAGGGGGTAAAACAAAGATACTGGGCACTATAATAGACACTGGAGGTAAGCCAAGTAGCATAGGTGGTATAAACGGTTTCCACTGAAAAAAAAAGGGGGTGTCCTAGCAATGTTTGTATGCAAACGAGGACGAATGGAAGAACCAATCAAGAAAAAAAAAGGATGGCGTTGAACGGTAAAAACCCTATCGATTTTCTCTCTTTTTTTTTCCTCGCTCGTCATCCGTCCAACAATGCCGCATCTGGTGACCCTATTACCATCACCTGGCCCTCCCCTTCTGCGTCCTCTCGCCCCTCCCGCCACCGCTCCAACGCACGTCCACCCCCACTCAACCGCAACCCCTCGCGCGACCTCGACGGCGACGAAAACGGCGACGTGAAACCCGGCCCATTGCCACTCCCGCTCCCATTGCCACTCCCGCTCCCATTACTGTGACCACTCCCACTCCCACCCGCCCTACTCCCCCCCATCGTCGCCTGCGACAACCGCCTCAAAATCGCCGAACTCGCACGACTCACAAGCGATCGTCTGGGCGTCGCCACCGGCATAGGCGTCCGCGTATCCATCGTCGTCGTCAGCCGCGCACCCGCCGAGCCCGGTCGAGGCGTCTCTGCCGAGGACAGACTCGGGCCCCGGAAATGGGCGAGGGCGTGTGCGGGGAGGGACACGGGGGAGCTGTTGTCGGTAGGCGAGGCGGTGCCCATGCCTGTGTGCAAGCCAGAGGGACCCTCGACGGGCGACTCTACCAGGCTCTGATTTGATCCTGTGAGGCTCATCACGAGATTGCTCCGTCGTGCCTTTCTTGGCGTTCGAGACACGAGGGAGGAAAAGATCTGGAGTGAATGTGTCCGATCGAGGCCGTTGAGACGGGTGCTGTTGCCGCCGTCTGTTTCGAGCCAGATGGACGGGACGCGGGTCGGTGGGAGGCCTGCCGAGTGGGGTGGGGTGGGGAGGGAGAGCGTCGGTTCGGGGTAGCCTGTACGATGATGACATGTGAGCATGAATACAAGAAAGAGGATAGACGACACGAACGTGGTGGTGGTGAGAGGGCTTCGTGGGCTTGTTCTTGGGCGAGGTTGCCCATGTCTAAAAAGGAGTTATCTTGGGGGAGCGCAGGGATGGGAGGGACATCGACGGGCAGTACATCGACAGGCGTCGACGGAACTGAACGGAGTGCTTTCGGGAGTCGTAAGCTCGCATTGGACGCAGCGCGACTGCGCGTGCGTGCGGCCGACACACGGGAAACATGACCCGGTCCCTCACGCGTCGACCGACGGCTCCGTGTCGATTTGACTGATCGGATCGATTTTGTGTCGGATTTGTCAGTGAACTTGGGTTTGGCCGGAGAAGAGACGAGGGTGGCCTTGGAGGCGACTGCTGTGGCAGTGACACCCACGACGACGGCAACGTCGGTGTTGATGGTCGCATCGCAAAGGGTACCTGTTTCGTCTGGATCCTGCCTGCCTTCTAGGCGCGGGTGTGTGTGTTCTGCATCTACGCCCCCATCGTGCATGTCCACGCCTTGTAACTCGTCTTCTGTGCTACTCTCTGCGACCTCTTGCTCGAGGTCGTCGAATTCAATAGCCATTTTCTCCGCCTCCCGCCATGCTTCCTCGAGCTCGTCCTCGAGGGTTTGAACCCTCGCCTGCGTGCGCTTGAGCTCCTGTTCCTGGCTTTCATACGCCCTCTTGAGTTTCCTCAGCGCAATCCCAAGGGCGGACGCCCAATGCTGATGTTGTATGAGCTCAATCTGAGCCTGTTGGTCCGAAAAGTGGAGTATGGACGACAAGAGCGTATCGCAGGAGGCAATGGAGGAGGCGAGCTGACCAATAAAGGCCGTGATCGGACTCCCACTCCCGTTGTCGCCGGCGCCATTCGAGGCCGAGTAAGCCGCACTGGAGTTGAGCGCCTGCATGAGCATCGTGCGCCGGCCGACTTCGAAGCGCCATTTGGCCTGCGCTGCGACGCGCTCCGCGTCCATACGTTCTGCCTCCTGCACGGTGTCGACTTCGAGCGCTTGGAGCGACAGCAGACGGATGAAAGACTCGCGGGCGCTGAGACGGATGGCGCTGGAGACGATGTCCTGGAGCTCTGTGGACGAAAAGGTCCACTGGGCTGCGTCGAGGGGGAGGCCTTTCCACGGGATGGGCGTGGATTCGAACGAGATGGGGGGTGGGGGTGTGAGCGGGGGCGGTGGTGTAAAGGTCGCTGCGACAGATTTTGGGAGTGCGGTGGCAGGTTTGGACATGGGGGTAGGCGCTGGCGATGGGGACGGGGATGGCGCTGGGAGGGGTGTGAAGGACGGTGCCGGCGTCGAGGGCGCCTGTATTGCGGCGTCTGCGTGGGCGGAGCGCGCGGGGGGTGGATGTGGCGGAGTGTGGAGGACGAGGGAGGCGTCGATGGAGGGGGCGCTGGGGGAGTCTGGTCTGGAGGCGAAGAGTGGGGAGGCGGGGCCGTCCGCGGATGACGGGCCGGGGCTGGGCACGTCGGGGGAGTGTCGTGGTCGGGTGCGTATCCGAGGGCCAAACGGGGCGCGCGAGGGACGGTCGTGCGCAGGGGGGGCCCTCCTCGCTAGCTGCGGTGCGGCGTCGTCGAGGTCCATGTCGAACGCAGTGGGCGCGGTTGGGAAACAAAACGATTTAGCCGCAATGCCCGAAATCTAATCTAATCTCGACGACGTGCTTGACACGATATTCGCGGACCCTTCTCGTCCTCGAGGTCCTTCCACGTCCGATTTTTTCGCATCTTCCTGCTCGTAGCCCCCAGCGAGGCACACGGACGTCCAAACCATGTCCTCTATAAATCGCCCTCTCTGCACCGGGGCACCGTCATGGATACCTGGGAACACTCGCCCTCTCTCCCCGTCCCGCTCGATATCGTCCTGGACATCGTCGCACACCTCCCGCTCGAGAGCGTCCTCACCCTCCGCCGCGTACGTCCCCGTCCCCGTCTCCCCGTCCTGTCCTCACCCTCCGTCTAGACATGCAAAAGCCTGCGTACAGTGACGCACATGCGCACGCTCTGGGCCCTCCTCTTCCGCACAAACGTCCTCGACCAACACATCCCCCACCCCGACCTCGGCACGACCCCCCTCGCCGACCTCTCCGCCCACGACCTCGAGTCCCTCACCCACCGCGCCCTCTCCCTCCGTCGCACCTGGTCCTCGCCCTCGCCCGCGCCGCGCAGACAGACGACCTTCAACACCTCCGCCGAACCCAGCGCGCGCATCATCTTCCTCCAGTTTCTCCCCGGTCGATCCAATCGCTGGCTCATCTCCGTCCGGATGACGGCCCAGCCGCGAACGTACGTCCTCCAGTGCTGGGACGTTGCCCGCGCGCAGCCGAGATGCGTCGGCGAGCTCAGACACGCCGATGGCCCGTACGGCGGTGTCGTGCTTAATTCCGATCCAGCCAGCCCGGCGGTGTTGGCGATGCAATCTGCACAGTACGTCACTCCCATTCATTTCTCGACGTCGTTCACTCCGGTGGGACAGAACAGAGACGTTTTCGGTCCGGTTTGATGCCGAAGACCCTGAATGTGCGTTCGAGACAGAAGCCACCATCGACGGCGTCCGCGAGCTCCATCTCCTCGCCGGCTCCACCCTCGTCACCCGCCGCATCGACGACGGCGGCGCACTCTGTCTCTGGGACCTCGCAGACCTCCGACAACAGAAGCTCCAGCTCCTCAACCCGTCCCTCGTCCAGGTCAGTCCACGCCCACAACACACTCGCCCCCCACCCACTCACCCGCTCACACCCCAGCCCGACGACCGCGTACAAGCCATCCACCTCGCACACGACTACGCCGTCGTCGTCCGTATCCAGTCCATCGAGATCTACACCACCACACCACGCCCCAGCCTCCTCTCCACCCGCGGCGCACCCATCGCCTACCCACTTGCACAGTTCAAGTTCCAGTGGCGAACCGACACGGTCGTGCTATGCGAGCAACCCGCATCCTCTTCCAGCCCACGCCCCATCCACCTGTTTGTACGCTTCGGAAGCGTCTACCCATGGCCTGTCAACGTCCTCCATCACTACCTCTTACTCCCCAACCCTACCTTCCACACCGGGGGACGTTTGCGTGGAGGACCATCAGCGTCCTCATCACCGACGACCCCATCCTCTCCCTCGCCGACATACACATTCACGTCCGAGTATAACCTCCCGTACGACCCCCGCCCATACCCCATCCGCACCATCGGCTCGCCCGTCCGCTTGTTCGGCCAGTCTGCGATGACCCTCGGACGGTACGGCACCGCGCTGTGGTTGGATAATCATACGGAGGAGTGGTTGGGGCCGAGTGAGCGTGGTCAGCGGTTGGCGGGGAGGATGGTTCGACTTGGCGATGAGGAGCTGTCGATGGTGAGAGTCACTCCGGGTGAGGGCGCAAGTAGAATGCAGACGGCGACGGGCACAGAACCAACCGACTCGAGCGGTGCGTCGATGGTGTTTGGTATGCGTGGCGACGACGCGTGGACCCGCATCGCGACGGAGGAAGAGGCAGGGCGGATCGCACTCGGACATACCGATGGTGCGATCACGTTGTTGGAGTACTAATTAAATAGAAACGGGGTCATGTCGTCGATATCGGAATACACATTTAGATCCTGGGCAGGTGCGTCGCGCAGATATGTCATTCAGAGTGGCCTTTGCATGTCCTTTGCAAGCGTATATAGTCTACATCATACACCACAAAACCCGCTTCGTTTCCTTCGTCCATCAAGACACGAGCAAGACCTACATCCATCGTCAGTTCTTCCAGAGCGACAAAACACGACACGACCCACCGCAGAGGGCGTCAACCCCAACTCTCGCAACGTCATTCCAAACTCGGCACGCGTAAAGGTTTTCCTTTACAGCGGGTAAGCCATCTCGGTTCACCGCGTATTTAATGTATGCACGCCATTCACACTCACCTGGGAAATTGTTGGGTAAATGAAACCGTGTCGACGCTGACGCTCAACGTCTGTGCAGCGATAAACTCGGCTACGTCGCGTAGCGCTGCGAACAGGCCGGATCAGTCCGAAGGCGGGTCCGCCTGGGCGAGGGGACGAGGAATGATCACGTACTCGAATCGCTCGGCAGCGTCGTCACGTATGGCGTCCCCCCACTCGCAAGCCTGAGCTGGAGCCGCGTGTCCTTGAAGTCTTTGCCTGCCACCGCACCACCACTACTCGAGGCTGACGTGACTGCAGGGGTGGAAGAAGAGGAGGGAGCAGGAGCATCGACGATCGGTCGACCCTCTCGGAGTGCCTTTTCACGCGCAGCTTTTTCGGCGCGGGTTTTCTTGTCTGCTTCGATCTGAGCGCGGATGGCCGCTTTAGCCTTGGCATCCTCGATCTTGTCTGTATGCGCGGGGTTGAATGTCTGTGGGTGGGTGGAATGGAAAAACGTTACCTCGTCGTCTCTGCTCCGCTTCCTTGACAATCTCCTTTGCCTTCAACTCTTCCTTGACCTTGTTTATGTCCTGAACATGGGTGAGATCGAATCGAGATCGACGTGGTCTCATCGACATACCTTGCCCTGCTTACGCCGAATCTTTTCGTTCGCCAGCGTTTCTTTGGCGTCCTCTGATGCCTTGACCGCACGTTTCGCAGCCATCTTGGCACGCAGCTCAGCGAGCTTTTCGTTTTTCTCCTCCTCCGTGAGTGGTTTGATCTACCCCAAGTAAGAATAGCATCGACATCATCAATGTGGTGAGTGAATGGAAAGGACACGCATCACGTACCTCTTCTGCACTCTCCTCGAACTGATCGTGCCCGCTCTTCTCAGCATGGAAATTCGCCAAGGCGGTATTCCGAAAGGTTTTACTACAGATCGAACACTTGATGCTCTGTTGTGCGCGCGTGCGATGAGGACGTGTGCGAACGGCAAGACGGTGTGGCCGCACGCGTGAGTAGGACGTACCTTGGCCTCGACGTCTCCCGCACCCGCAATCCCCAACGCCGCCGCCTCCTCGTCCTCGTCCTCCGCACCCGCACCCGTCGACGATGCGCCGGGTCCAGTTCCAGTTCCAGACCCAGCGTCGGACGCGGGAACGGACTCGCCCTCGTGTTCGAGCAGGTGGTCCATCGCAGGCTGAACCCCCCGTCCCTTCGTCGCCCTGAGTGCCCCTAACGAGCGCCAACGTCACCCCCATGCAGCAGCACACAACCCACCGATCACGGGTCGCGCCCATCCAACAGACGTCCCACGAAACGCGTCAACGAAAAAAACGAACGAAAGAGAATAAAACAACACGTGAGTAACCCCGATACGAAGAGAGGATAGGTCGGATGGAGGAACGGGGGAATAAAAAGGGTCAACTGACAATCGACACGGGCGGGGTCGAACCCCATGCTCAACAACGTCTCTCTATCGCTCGGCATCGCGCGCGTTCCTCGTCGATCCGCTTGGTGTCGATGTTGTGTGAGATTAGACAGTCCAACTGAATCTTGGAGGTGCGTGTAGTCATCGGAGTTTGAATGGATCCCATGACTTCGTAGAGTAGGTCCTTCCCATGACCGCGTCGGTGTTCCGAAAGACAACACTGAAGAAGGGTACAAACATGTTGTTAATCAAGGAACTGCAGGTGAACGGTGCGCTGGTGATAAATACTGTGTTTTGACAGTATTCGATAATTGTATCACAGTCCAGAGGCCTGAATTCTAGGCATTAGGTCAAGAGAGACTCTACAGAATATGTATGTGCGTATTGCGCCCGCGAATTAAAAGTATCCCAGTGAGGTGGTGTAAGACAACGAACATGGAGTTGATCGACAAGGACAGCCCATCAAGCTCACGCATCCTACAACGTCCCGTCCGGTTTGACATCCGTAAAACTCACCACCTCCGTGGTCTTCCAAATCCTCTACCGTCGCTCGATAAGCCCATGACAGCAGAACCAAGTCGGACTGTGAAAACCCACCTGAGAAGGGACCATCTCCACATTTCCATGCAGTCTGTCCGTCTTGACGCTCTCGGACAACCGCGTACTACCACTTGTATTCGCGAACAAGTCCATATCGACATTGTGCGGCAACTCTTCACCCCGAAGATACGATCTGGCATTCAAGTTGGCCAGAAGGGTGTTACAGTAGATGGAGGCGGTCGGCATGCCGAACGCTGCATAGAGTAAATTTGATGGGTAGACTTGCAGCTGTGGCGTTTTAGATCAGGACATGCATGTTGCAAACGAGCGACACGCACCAAGATGAGGGTCAAGAGTGCAAACGTCGCTGTCCAGATACCTGTGTTCACCGCGAATACTGTAAGGCGTTGTAAAAGGTTTGCCGTCCTTGGGACCACGATCCACAATCAGATGCATTTCCGAGTGGACAACACGTGCGCACTTACCTCGCGAATGCAGTCGTCGACCGCTTGCGGACAAGCAATAACGTCAGGAAAATGGCGATCAAGATATCTGCTCCGGCAACGAAAGCGATGGACAAGGTAAGCGAGGTCTGTTCACCAGACGGTGAGGTCTTTGGTTCTGAGCATCAAACATTCCCCTACCGTAAATGTATGGTTGGTGAGCTGAGTAATTGGAATTTCCCCCGTACTGGAAACAAACAGGAAACATCCATGGGCAAATCGCAGTCGGGAAAAATGAAACGAACGAACGAATTCGCACCAGACAGCGCTTGTACGACACAAACTGAGGTCGGGATCATCAGTATCTGTTGATGTAAATGCGATCAATGATAGCCTACTGAGAACGGTCACTGATGGTTTCAAAAATCCTGTCAGACTTCAGTCCCCCCAAAAAATGATAAAGTCTCGCCGATTTGGATGATTGCTATGGCGATCTACATCACAGGAATTAAGCGAAACCAGATTTCTGATAGTGCAGACACCTACCCATACAATGGGCGCAAGAATGTTCTTTCCACTAACTGAGCGAATGTGAGCAAATAGGAAAAAGACTTGAAGGTCGAGACGCACAAACGTAGATCCGATAAACGAAAAATCCCTGTGTAGGTATTGCAACCACGGTCTGAATGGTAATCAGCACTTATTCCGCGCACAAAAAGATATGCGTACCGTCAAGAGTAACTGTATCTACGACAGGTTGGTAGACCTTTCGAGCAAGTTACAAAAAGAACTTACTATGAGTTCCCTAGGAAGGTCATCGATGGGTGGAAAAATGGGATACTCATAGTGATGACTCACGGATTAAAAATCGCTATCGAAGCTGGGTCCACCCAACCAGCCATGAAGTATCTGTATGCTAAGTGGGACACGATATGAACGCGACGGCCGAGTGCTGTATATGTCGAAAAACGAACCGCCAGAAATACCTATACCTTCATGGATCGTATCGAGTGCCCTATTGCGAAACGTCGGGGACGTCGTGAATCAAAGCAACATGGGACATTACCATAAAGCTGTTACCTGGGAAGGTCGGTACATTATTATGCCAGACGTGTCCATAACTTGACTTACGAAGATCTTCATTCGCAAAGAATCGTTCTGATAGCTGGAACGAAGAATGATAAGCTGCGAAAAGTACAAGAAGCATGGTCCTTACCGGGAAAAATAGAGGAATCTGTCCGATGGTAGGAGTGCACTCTGTTCCATCACTGCGACCACTGCGGAATAACAGTACTCACGTTTGCATGCATGTGACACCGTATAATGCAGACATCATGACTACCCCAAAGTATAATGAACCGTATACCGGTCCCAGCGACTGGAGAGGTACCGCTGGGTCCGTTGACATGACTCGTATTGACTTGACTCTGCTTCCAGTTCAGTTAGTACTAGTAATGGGAAATAGTGTCAAAAACAGAGCAACAACCAGTCCATAGAATTTATACGAGTCCATGGGGTGACAATTAGCCGCCATCAGGCATAGCATGCTCTGAATCACATCAGATCATCAGCTTTCTCAGGGAAAACTCACTGTAAATATCATGGGCGTGTCATGGATCGATGGTTGTCAACACTGACAGGATAAGGATAAGTACATGAAGTTTAGATTTAACTGTTGCGGTACGATAAGCTTTGAATGATTCATCGTAGAAACCTGTTGCAAAACCTTGTTAGCAAAGGAGGTGGTCATACAAACTATTATCAAGAGTAAGATTTAGTAGACGCCAAGGATATCCCGTTGCCATGGTGAGTGTGGGAGGTGCTTGATGAAAAGAGCCATGTGCTATGGCAGGCCGTCGACGTTTTACCGTAACCTCTTTTAGACGGGCCGGTCACCAGGCTAAGCCACTGGGCCGCCGCACTTTCAAATGGCCCCATAGTAAAGGTGCTGGGCCCAGTGGATCGTAAGTCACAATCGCCGTTTGCACAAACCAAGACTATCCCTCCTCAAACCGAACTCGTGATTGACCTTTTATTTATTTATTAGTTTTGGAACTTCAAGACCAGATTTCGGACCTGACAAACGGAACCGCGCTGGCTCGACAATGGTATGTGGCTAAAACCAAGCGTTGAGCGCATGCGTGTCGAAATTGTCGACGACCAATGACCCGATCTTTGTTACTAAGGTCCTATCTCGATGGCGTTAGTATGGGATTCCTCGTAAAGGATTCCGCTTATAACAACCCTAACGTGTGCGCACCGTACATCAATGGCACGAACAGCACGACGTCGTGAGCGTGCCAGCATTGTGCTTTGATAAGCGTGGATGTTTGAAGTTTGAACGCGGTATCCTTGAAGCTTGACTCGTCATTAGTAACTACTAATACCTACAATGTGCCAATTGGCGTTTTCGATACCCGACCTATATACACTCCTTTCGTTCATCTTCTCGAGTCCTTTGTACATGTGATCATGCTGATACCATGTTTCCCTTTGGACAAGTTCTGTGAGGAGCTGTGGTTGGATCATTTGTGGGCCCGGACCTGGGCTGACCGCTGACCGCTGGCCCAGGCCTGCCACCTAAAAGAGGCATACCGTCCACCGCCAGATCATTCCGAGGGCACAAGGATGCAAGATGGCATGCTCAGGATTGAAGGTGAGAAGATTGGTACGGCGGCGACGAAGCACACTTTACCCTATTAGGAAACCGGACCCAGCGTCGGACGCAGGAACGGACTCGCCCTCGTGTTCGAGTAGGTGGTCCATCGCAGGCTGAAGTCCCCGTCCGTTCGTCGCCCTGAGTGCCCCTAGCAAGCGCCAACGTCACGGTGGGTAACGGCCATACAACCCATCGATAACGCGTCGCGTCCATCCAACAGACGACCCACAAAACGCGTCAACGAAAAAAACGAACGAAAGAGAATGAAACAACACGTTAGTAACCCCGATACGAAGCGAGGATAGGTCGGACGGAGGAGCGGGGGAATACAAGGGTCAACTGACAATCGACACGGACGGGGTCAAACCCCATGCTCAACAACGTCTCTCCATCGCTCGGCATGGCACGCGTTCCTCGTTGATCCGCTTGGTGTCGATGTTGTGTGAGATTAGACAGTCCAACTGGATCTTGGAGGTGCGTGTAGCCATCGGAGTCTGAATGGGACCCATGAGTAGGTCCTTCCCATGACTATCAGTGACCGCGTCGGTGTTCCGAAAGACAACACTGAAGAAGGGTGCAAATATCTTGTTGATCAGGTGAGCGGTACAGTGGTGATAAATATTATGTGTCGACAGTATCCGATAATTGTATCACGGTCCAGAGGCCTGAATTTTGTCAAGCAGGAGAAACTCTGCAGAATATGTATGTGCGTGTTGAGCCCGCGAATAAAAGGTATCGGTATCCTAGCGAGGTGGTGTAGGACAACGAAAATGGACTTGATCGACAAGGACAGCCCATCAAGCTCACGCATCCTACAACGTCCCGTCCAGCTTGATATCCGTCAAACTCACCACCTCCGTGGTCTTCCAAACTCTCTATCGTGGACGATCGTCGCCTGATAAGCCGACGCCAGCACAACCAGCTTGGACTCTGAAAACCTACCTGAGAATGGACCATCCCCAAATTTTCATCCCGTCCGTCCGTCGTGACGCTCTCGGACAACCGCGTACTACTACTCGTATTCGCGAACAAGTCCACGTCGACGTTGTGCTGCAACGTTTCACCCCGAATATACGATCTGGCATTCAAGTTGGCCAGAAGGGTGTTACAGTAGATGGAGGCGGTCGGAATGCCGAACACTGCATAGAGCAAATTTGATGGGTAGACTCGCAGCTATGGCGTTTTAGATCAGGACATGCATGTTGCAAACGAGCGACACGCACCAAGATGAGGGCCAAGAGTGCAAACGTCGCTGTCCAGATGCCTGTGTTCACCGCGAACACTGTGAGGCGTTGTAAAAGGTTTGCCGTCCTTGGGACCACAACCGACGATCAGACGCATTTCCGAGTGGACAACACGTGCGTACTTACCTCGCGAATGCAGTCGTGGATCGCTTGCGGACGAGCAATAACGTTAGGAAAATGGCGATCAGGATATCCGCTCCGGCAGCGAAAGCGATGCACAAAGTAACTGAGGTCTGTCCACCAGACGGTGAGGTCTTGGATTCTGAGAATCAAATATGACCCTACCACATATGTATGGTTGGTGAGCTGAGTAATTGAAATTTCCCCCATGCTGGAAACAAACAGGAAACATCCATGGGCAAATCACAGTCGGGAAAAATGAAACGAACGAACGCATTCGCACTAGACAGCGCTTGTACGACACAAACTGAGGTCATGATCATCAGTATCTGTTGAAGTGAATGTGATCAATGATAGCCTACTGAGAACGGTCACTGATGGTTTCAAAAATCCTATCAGACTTCAGTCCCAGAAAAATGATAAAGCCTTGCCGATCTGGATGATTGCCATGGCGATCTACATCGCGGGAATTAAACGACACCGGACTTTTGATAGTGCAGACACCTACCCATACAATGGGTGCGAGAATGTTCTTTCCACTAACTGAGCGGATGTGAGCAAATAGGAAAAGGACTTGGAGGTAGGGACGCACAAACGTAGATCCGATAGACGAAAAATCCCTGTGTAGGTATTGCAATCAGGGACTGAATGATAATCAGCATTCGTTCCTGGCACAAAAAGATGTGCTTACCGTCAAGAGTAACTGTAACTACGACATGTTAGTAAATCTTTCGAGCCAGTGACAAAAAGAACTTACTATGATCTCCCTAGGAAGATTGTTGATGGGTGGAAAATAGGATTCTGAAAGTGATAACTTACGGATTAACAATCGCTATTGACGCTGGGTTTACCCAACCAGCCATGAAGTATCTGTATGCTAAGTGGGACACGATATGAACGCGACGGCCGAGTGTTGTATATGTCGAAAAACGAACCGCCAGAAATACTTAAAGCTTCATGGATTGAATCGAGTGCCCTTATCGTGAAGCGTTAGGGATGCCGTGAATCGAAGCAACATGGCACTTTACCATAGAATCGCTACCTGCAAAGGAGGTTACATCATCATACTCGACTTGTCCATAATTTGACTCACAAACGACTTCATGTCCAAACGATCGTTTGGATAGCTGGAACGAAGAGTGATAAATGGACGAAAAAGTACGAGAAACATGGACCTTACTGTACATAATAAAAGAACCTGTCCGAGTGGTTTTGTTTCATTACCGTCATCGCTCTAGAATGAACAAAACTCACGTTTGCATGCATGTAATACCGTAAAATGCGGTAGACATGACAACAGAAAAGTACAATGAACCGTATATCGGTCCAAATAGGTCGACGGGTACGACGCCAGTCGACATGATTCGTGTCTTCAGCTAGCAAGGGCGGGGAACGAGATTGAAAACGGAGCGGCGGTTAATCCATGGCATTTATATATACCCAAGGGGGTCCAATAACGACTAGCCGCCGTGAGATATGTCATGTTCACATTAGGTCGTCCGAAGCCTCAGGCTCAAGGGAAAACTCACTATGAATATCATGTGGGCACCGGAACATGATGGTCCCCAGCGATACTGGAAGCACCAAGCCCATTAGGATAAGTACATCGCGAGAAACTTGATCGTAGCATGAACAAATTGGCAATGACGGACTGGTCATGATCCGTGGCGCCAGGGTTCGATTGATCGAGATAACTAGTATCTGTAGGAAAGATTACCCCAAGGCAATCAGACATCAGTTCCATCACCCAACGCGTTCCAAACGTCCAAGATCAGCAAGGTGAACAACATGATCAAGTGAACGCCATGTCGTCAGGGTCTGCGCAGCACGAGGACATAATATCACCTCACAAGAGTTCTGCCCATGGGAGGCGCATTGAAGATTCTCACAGTGGGAGGAATAAACGCCAGTCCATCTCGCGGGTGACCACGAGGATCTTGCCGGAGCCCAGGCCAGTCATATGTTTGGCGCTTGAATGACATTACAACCTTGAGTGGCGATACGATGGACAACCCAACATGTCGAAGGTCTCGGCCCATGTCAGCCCAATCGAGGAATCAACTACTCGAAAAACGTCATTTTCCTTTAGCATTCGAAGAAGTGGACATAGCTCACAGTGATTTGACCGTCTGGCAAACACTTGTACGTGTGGCAGGCAGGGTTTGGCGAGCTTCAACAAGCGCGTTCTGAGCTCTGGTCTACCAAGAGCTCATGTCAGGCGGCTGCACTTCGTTCCGAGCGAAGTCGATTATATTTACGATTAGTATCCATCAGAACTTGATGCATCAAGAGAAGTTGTGCACAGCCCAAATATTTTGGATCGGAGAAACCCTCCGCACCGCCTCGTCACTCCCTCTGCTCCAGCTCATCATCGTCTTACAATCTCATGGGACGCCATTCGTTCGGTATTACCTCCGTTTTCCCCCTCTTTCGACGAGGCCAAGGAGTTGCCACCGTGCACGGCATTATTAGGGCAGTTGTAGTCGGATATGCATATCTGCTGCCGCACTTTATGAATCATGATAGACGTGGCAACAGTCGTTCCTCGGTGGTTATCGTGGGCAATACATCGTCTTGGCATCCCTCGGTCCATGGAAACCAGAATGTGGATTTTGAATCGCCTTCTCTTTGTCACCAGACTGCGGTTACCCTCCGTAATATCCAGGCTGTTCGGCAAGTACTAGTATCGTCTCGGTGTGGGCTTTTCCGGCACTGTATGGGAACGAAGAAGTCCCGGACGACACGAATCGTAAGATGAGTACTGACCCTGAGGCCTGATCGACGATCTCGACGGGTGACAGACAAGTAGTACGTTCGTCAGCCCGGCAAATCTTGTTTGGCTTGTGTTGTGCATGGACCTTGACACCTCAACGCTTTTTTACACCTAATCCGCTGCTCAAATTTTAATGCCCATCACCAAAAGCGTCAACCGCGTCCTCGCCCTCCACCATACAACCAGCGCCTAAGAAACCCAAACCCCAATAGCAAGGACACCCTTGCCACCCCAGCTGTCAAAGCCAACAAAAATCTAAATGCAGCCACGACGCTCGCGTCCGCCAATGCCGGACCCAAACGTCGCACCCCTACCCATCCATGGGCCCCCCAGATCGAAGCCGCCGAACAGGAAGTTGCAAGATTGATCGCCGAGCTACAACGACGCGGTTGTATCTCTGGCGAGCCACTCAGTGTGGACGAGTTTATCGAACCTGCGGAAGAGCGGGAGATTGAGCGAACACTCTACTATGAGGGAGGAGACAAAGCCATAGTGGCTGTGGCGGAGATGGAAGGCCAGGTGGATGAGGATGATGGGGACGAGGATGATTCAGAGGATACGGAACCTGAAATATTGCAGGCAGAGGCACTCGTGCCGGGTCAAAAGCTCGAAAATGCAAGTTTATCGGAGCTGGGGGATGCGACGTCATCGGTCTCGCTCGACTCGGTGTCACATGTTCGACCTTCCCGTGCTCATGGACGACAAACGACGCTAAAGTCATACTTTACTTCGCAATCCTAATACTTAGCACACCGATGCCACATATCTAAGTACCTTATGAGAAAGTGATCATGTAAATAATAAAGTGTTATCCGTGGTCGAAAACCCATGCATTTTGGCATAATGTATACTAGGATAGCTCTCAAGTTAGACCCGAAAGAAAAATGCAAAGGGTAAACATTTGAGTATTCGGAAAAGACATAGGGTAGAATTAAAGGCATACACAATATAATCCAATCCAGCATAAAGCCTAAGCGTATCAGCAAGTATAACTAATGCGACACGGAGTAATAAAAATGCCAAAGAAATACAACGATCCAAGCAAAACAAGGGATACAAAACGACAATACAGCCCCGACACACCTAGCACGCCACCTCTTCCTTCCTCGCCGATCGAAAGCGTCCAATCATGTTCAACATCGATGGCTTCGTCTTCACCCTTAGACTCGTCAAACCGTCGTTGACAGTCTGCCATGGCGCGTTGACCGCCCGACCGTTTCCAAAGACTCGCGTACGCACATCCACAGCCGTGGTCAGAGAAACAGCCGTGGCAGGCGTCACTGGGACCAAAACCGCAGGCTCGAAACTGGCCTCGATAAAGTCCTTCCGGACCTTGTCCGCATCGATCGGTGAATTCGTCGGCCGCTTGAATCCCGGACTCGGCGGGGAAAGCTTGAGCGGTGCCGGCCGTCTCCTTGCTTTCCCCTTGGGATTCGACATCCCCGCACTCACTCCCGCCGAGGTCGGAGACTTGGGGCTCTTTGGGGAGGCAGAGAGCCGAGAAAATGCCACGTCGATTGAAAGGGCGGGCTTCCGCAGGTGCTTCGCGGGGCGACGCGGCCGAGAAGGAAGGGAGAGGACAGATGTGGCAGGTTTCTGTGTCGTAATGGGTACGGTGGCGCTGCCCAACAGCGCGAGATCATCCCCGTCAAGCAAGTCGGTGGGCTGAACGATATACTTGGGGTCTAGATCGGAATCCTGGGTCGACACGCTGCCGCGTCGTTCCTCTTCCGGAACACCTGCCACAGAATGCGACACGTTGCCGCCAAAGGTGACCCATTGGAGATCACCTGTTGCATGAGGGCGAGACTCATCACCCTCTGAAAGGAGATGAGCATATTCCCACTCCTCATCTTGGTCCCACCAGATACCACCTTCGCCATCGCGGTATACGTCAGCAAGACCGACGGAGCCTGCAACCTTTGCCTGGGCTTCCATGACACGCTTGATGTTGTCATCCATGCTGCCACCGTCGACGAGCTGCATGAGAGCAAGCTCGTTGACGAGAGGGGGTGGACGCATGGCATACTTGGCTTTCTTGCGCTTGACGATGGCAGCGGAAGCAGCGGCAATCTTTGCCTTCATCTTCATAGGTGAGTCAGGACAAACGGATTTGGACCTGCCTCTGGATCGAAGGACGGAGAGCGAACGGAAGCGGGTGAGACCGCGAGGTTTGCAGGTAGGAGAGGGAGCAGGTGGTACCGGGATGTGCTTGGTGGCTTTTGGAGACGAGGGTGTGATAGTGATAGGCAGAGTAGCGGAAATGGGGGTGTTGGGGAGTTGGAGGAAAACAGAGGTGTAGCCGACGGTAGTGAGATCGGCCTTGAAGTTGCGGACGGAGGGAGTGGTTATGTGGGCAGTGGTCGGTGTGGGGGCGACGTGAAGGAAGGATACGGACGCGGCGCGAATGGAGGTAACGGATGGACGACGCTCCTTGCGGAGGGAAGGACGGCGAT
Organism: Exsudoporus frostii; assembly: GCA_038089735.1. NCBI lineage: Eukaryota > Fungi > Basidiomycota > Agaricomycetes > Boletales > Boletaceae > Exsudoporus > Exsudoporus frostii. The sequence continues at coordinate 22,513 of JBBPLK010000220.1, forward strand.
GCGGGGAGCGGGGAGAGAGAGACGAGGGGGAGCCAGGTTGCACGCGAGCAGCCCAGGCAGCGATCGGGGAGGAAGTGTTGGACCTGCGGCGGGGTGCGCAAGTACCCTCGAGAGATGGGGAAGAGGGCACGGCAGGGAGAGGCCGGAGAGGGCGCTTTTTCTGGGGAGGGGGAAGAGCGAGGAAGGGATAGTCGGTTTTAATAGCGGAAGGGAGGTGCGACGCCATGACTGCGGGGTGATCCGAGACGTCTGGAAAGCAAGCAGGTGAGCACAGAATGCAAAAGGGAGGATGCCGAAAGAGACCAGCTCGTTGAGACACGGCCCATCGAAGGAAGGCTTATGAGGGATCTGCGAACAATTGCAGGAACACAAACAAGGACACGACATACAACAATTGCCTTTTATGGAACAACTATGGAACTTGTTGAAACAATAGATTGGTCTCAACTGTAGCTTTGGTTGTATTCGTTCCAACAACAGGCCAAGCAATTCTCAGCCTCCCTCAGATCTCAGCTACGCGCGTTTCGAGATGCTTTCGCCTTGAAACTCTCCAACCAAAACGTCACAAACGAGTACAGCGCCGGCGAGATCCTTGCGACCCGTTGATATATTGATGCCTTTCCTAAACGTTGCACGCCGTCTTGGTAGAGCCCCTACCTCACACCGTTCCAGGACTTTAGCCATGGTAACTGAATCAAGCTTCGCATCGACCGCTTACACTCGTCAACATACACACATGTCCACCTCTCACGCCCGGTGGAGATAGATGGTACCGTCGTTAGGTGCGCGACGTGTATGTATCGGTTTACTCGTTGCCCCTTCCCTTCACGCCGCCTGCTTCACCCCGGGCTGTTCCACGATGATGGTGACCCCTTGTATATCCACCTCGTTTGGCAGGTGCATCTGAAACGATGCCACCACGCGCATGTACCGTATGTGGGTGAACATTTGCTGCGATCCTAGCCCGTCCTCTTCCTCTTGGGCCGAAGTTGCCCCTTGACACTTGAGGGTTATGTAGTTCAGGATGCATGAATCCTCCACTTTTCCCGCCCCGTCCGAACCGAATCGCTGGTGGCACCAACGAGATTGAGCTCATCGACTGTACCAGATCGTCCACTCGTGCGTACGATAACGAAGATGGGCGCACGCTTGATTGTCGAGGGGATGGCGGTTTGGGGGAAACCGCGGGAGATCTAGTGTTGCTTCCGTCGTTGTACCGTGCTTTGGGTGTTTCTTCGCCCGCATCCCCTTCATCAAGGTCGTCCTCGTCCTCTCCTTCCTCCTCTTCCTCGTCCTCTTCCTCGTCCTCTTCCTCCTCCTCGTTCTCAGAGTCAGAGTCTACTTCCATGTTTTCCTTTTCCTCAGTATTGTTATCTTGTCCTGCATTGCTGTCCCTCGGCTTCCATGTTCCCCGTATCATACTCGCTCCATCTCCCCATCTCTTCAGAAGGCCACCGACCCCCTTGTTAGTAACAGCAAAAAAATATTCCTTTGGGTATGAATGCGCTTGGATGAGATGTAACCTTCGTGCTTTGGGCGTCGAGAACAGTCGTGGACACGAAACTAGATGACAAGCAAACTACGACAACAGCCCCCGCCTGAGTGCCTCGATCGGGATGGACCGACAGAGAGGAACACGCACGATCTTATCTCCCCTCTCTTTCCGCACCGCAGCAAGTGGGTCGTGACACTCCGTCTGATGCTATCGATGACCAGAAAGAAATCAGTATCAAACCATCCACGCCGTGGAGATCAATCATCCTCACCAACTCCAAAAGCCGTGCATCCGGAAAGACACATCCACACCCTCGTTGCTCACACACATGTGCGTGGTATTTCCCGTAGTGAATCTCGAGATCGCGCGAGTTGGCGATCGGAGTGGGCTTGTTGAGTGGTGGATTGCAGGTGGGGGGTAACGTGCACAGCAAGGCGCGATCGCGGGTATGTGGGTCGGATGTTCGAGAGGACTTGAACATGGGTGCCAAGTCTTGATCTTGTGCTTGGACGTTGCTGATGGACGAGGTCGTGTGGGGTGATGGTACGTCCGATAATCGGGGAGAAGCGCGTGGCCTCTTGGAGGTGTTCATGAAAAAGGCGCTCTGGGGTGCGTTCGACGAGAGACCCCCTGACTCGCAAAATGGATCATCTCACCGCCGCTGAGTTTAAAATGTATGTCACGCCGTCGTGTCACGTGTCACGTCAACCTATCCACTGGCTCGTCGAGTACCCGTCGCGACGACGCCAACTACTCTCGCAATGTCGTCGAAACGCAAATGGGACCAAGCCGCACCCGACGCACTCGCAGACAGCGAGGTACCTCTCAAAGTGACCAAAACCGACGAGGGAAAATCAGCTTCGGAGGCAGCTGCAGCGGCCGCCGCCATCGCTGCAAAAATCGCGGCTCAGTTTAGTGCGGGCGGGTCTGCGCCCGGGAGCATACAGATTGGGCAGCGGGACCCGCATGACGCCGAGTTTACGCATGACATCGATATCAATGACGTTCGGAATCGGTATATGTTAACCAAGGGTTCGACGCAGGCGGAGGTATGCTTTTTTTTTAACCCTTGGTGTCGTGATTAACGGAGGTTGGGACAGATAAACGAGGAGACGGGTGCATCGGTGAGCACCAAGGGCGTTTGGTACCCGGATCGATCCAAGGCGACGGAGAGGGATCCCCCTCTATACCTCCACCTCTCCGCATCCTCGAGAGATATACTCCAAAAAGCCATCGACAGGATCAACGACCTAATCTCCGTGGACCTTGGACCACTGGTCGAAGACAAAAAAGACCGACTGCGCGAAAAGGTAGACTAGGACACACGTATGCTCTGCTTGCGTGACTCACCATCGTCTAGCGGAAATGGCCGGAAGAAAAACTGCCAGTCGGCCTGGAGACGATCCGAAATTTCAATGTTCGTGCCAAGGTTGTCGGACCACAGGTAATGGTGACCCACCGCTGGAGGATACCCGTGCTCACTATGCTGCAGGGTGTTTTTGTGAAATATATTCAGCAAGAAACGAGCACCCGCGTTCAGATAAAGGGTATCGGCTCAGGGTTCGTGGAGCAAGAAACTGGGAAAGAATCAGAGGAACCCATGCACATACACATCACGTATGTTTCTTCGTCCAACCTTGTCGACTGACCAACCCGCTCACAATCCTCTAGCGGGCCAGACGAGGGCCAAGTTGCTCGTGCCAAAGTACTGACCGAAGATCTTCTCGAGGTTGTGCATGCAGAGCACGGAAAAGCTCAGGCGGCCCTCGTACAACAACAAATGGAACTCCACCAAGCGCAGATGCAATATGCTCAATACGGTACCGTCTCGGTACGTCAATCTACCCTCATTCGTCCAAGTGCACAATGTTCAACAATGTGTCGTGTCCTGCTTCTGTGTATGCGCAGGCTGGATACGGTTCCGCACCTCCACCTCCCAATAATGCGCCGCCTCCACCGCCACCTGGCGAACAACCCCCACCACCTCCAGATGGGAGTGCACTACCTGCTCCCGGCGCCGATAGTTCCGTGGACGCATACGCAGCCTACTGGTACGTCTTGGTCCGCTCGTTCATCGATTCCGACCAGCCTCATCACTACGTTTTCACATTCTAGGGCACAGTTTGGGTACGACGTCAATTCGCAACAGTTTAAAGAATGGGCGGCGAGTCAGCAACAACAGTATACTCAGTACTATGCTCAGCAGGGGTATGGGCCTGGTGATGCGCCGGGTGCACCAGGGGGACCGCCTGCACCATCGGATGGGGTACCACCACCACCACCACCCCCGCCGCCCGCATAGTCCCAGTCCTGGCCCTAGTCCCGGTTCCGGTGTTCATACCGGTCTTGATCCTGGGTTTAGGGTGGGGATGTGTTGTTATTGTTGTAATGATTTCCTTCCAGCTTGCTTTATTTTCAATGTATATTTTTTTGTGCGTATTGGGGGGATGGGTTGCACGATGAGGCGACACCGGTGACTGAGCTGTTCTCCGTAAACCGAATAAGTAAGATACAAAAGCAAACAACTACATAGCCATTGCGTACGTCTGCATGTTTCCTCTCCGACTGCTCGCTTCCCTCTGATTAAAGTCCAACCAAATGGTTGTGAGGAGAATGCAACCTACCAGCAAATGCCATCCAATGATCTTTGAAATCTGTCATTGCCTGCCTACTATATTGGCTATGAATGTGTTCCCTCAGCCCTGTAAGTCACCACTTCACTCCTCAGTCAATGCCACTGACATGGAGCTTAGAACAGTGCCCATTTGGCACAGTACAATCCACAAGATGCCTTGCAGATGTAAACTTTCTTCTTCACTGTACACCATACCCACATCTAACAGCCTGTACTAGGGAACACAACCCATCATCATATGTAGCAGTGGATAAGGGTAAGGTTCATCACATGTTGAATTCCTGGATGCTGTTCCTGATGCCAACCAACAGGCTTTGGACCAGTGTTTCAAAAGTAAACTAACCAACTCAGGGTTTTACTGTATATATGTTAATCTTGTTTCACTTGACATCACATGGACTTCTTATCCCCCTCTACTGCATGTATCCATCTGCTTCCCATCAGCTATGTGGTTCCTACTATATAATCAACATGTTTGAGAGTGTCATTGTTGAGAACAGGACAGGGTGCAATGTAGTTTTGTGAGCCTGTCAACAAGTCACAGTGCACTGATGATTAGATACCAGCTTTGGACATCAGGGGGGTTTAGATTCATAGACTCAAATGATACTCATACACAGACACAGTCTAGATGATTTACCTAGATGCATAGCTCATCAATATGTCCATCATGGACTCAGAGTGTGTACCACCACCATACATGCCACATGACTGGACATTCTCCGAGTCCCGATTGCTCTGGCCCCCTTGTCCATGTCGCCGCATTTGCTTTTGAGACATCTCCGGACGAGCTCGATCTGTCGTAGGCGACTTCGGGAACTCGGAAGGCGCGATAGACTCCCAGTGTATCGCCACTGGTGGTGGAGCCTTCGCGAGAAGCGCGTGCGGAAGCGGGGATGAGGGACTCGGAGATACCGGCGCGTATACGGTCACTGAGATACTTAAATTTAAGACCAAGGGTCGGGAGTTGCTCCTCCAAGCTCGTGGTGAGTTTTGGAGCACATGAGTCGACAAAGGCTTGACGGCGCCAGTGCACGCCTGCGACGACCGAGTCGTAGCATCCAGCCTGAGTGCCCACGTTTAGAGACTGGGATAGCTAGGCTCCCGAAACTGCATTTATGTTGGAGTGACAATTCTCGGCGTTCCTGCCTGGAGAAGGTACGAGTAGTACGAAGTAGTGTCTCGCACTCGATTCAAGTTGTGGTTGGATTTGGATGAGCAGCAGCCCGGTCCAGGAGATCACGGATGGAAGAACTCGACATCGTGGTCATGGTTCACGCTAAAGATAGCCACTCGCTTGCGTTCCAGGAACGCAAGCTTATTCTTTGCTTTGCGCTCTGGTGAGCTGACCCGCAGAGACTGATCAACAGTTCCGCACGGAAAATATGTAGAGAAAAGGACAACGGGATCCGATCATATGGCACCACTAAGCTACACCTACCGAGGACATTCAATTCTCGCCCCTGCCGAGCTTCTCTAGCGATCGAGCACCCTGCTCGAACCACTCCTCTCTCGATATCCAAAAGTCGTTCCGATTCTTCATGATATCGGCGAGGACAGCACCACCGAGGAAGACCATGTGTTTTCGACGTGGAGGGTCTTCGATACGGATTTTGAATTTCTAAAGGCGCACCGTGGTGAATTTTTTAACAGGGGAGATGGAATTGGATGACCTACGTTCAACCGTGAGGGGTCTCCGTTGAGCACCCGCGTGAGATAGAGCTGCTTCATCTCCTTTTCGAGACGGCTGGGAAGTCCGGGGTACATGCTAGACCCGCCGGAAAGGACGATGTGTTTGTAAAGTTCTGAGCGAGTGTCGACAGCCGCAGCCTGGATTGTTTCGAAGAGCATCTCTGCGAGTCCCAACACGTCAGCGCGCTGCAAAAGAAGAAGACGATCGGAGACTGGAGGATGACGAACCTGCTACACCTGGCTGGTCCACGTCGACCAGGTGTGGTTGGAACATGCACTCTGGAGCTTCAAACCGCTCCGAGCCCACTTTGATCGTCCGCCCATCAGGAAGCTGACGTATAGATGAGCAACGTCGCAAGACCATATGACAGTCAATCCCGCACCGTATAACTTTCAACAAGGACTGTGGTTTCTTCTGATAGCTTTTGATCGAGGTCGAGGTCGTAACTAACATGGAGTATATATCCAAGCGACAAGGTGCTGCCAAATGATATCTCTTACCTGACATAACATAGCTTTTCCTTGATCTCGCGCACAGTTTCGAAATCAGCGGTACGGTTGAAAGCGTATCCACGCATGAGCAGGAGTTTGATCAAGTACCGCGTCACGTCTCGGCCAGCGATATCCAGGCGGCGAGTGAGATGTGGTATGGAATAGCCCGAGTATACGGGTATGATGTGCGTGACACCATCACCCGAATCGACGACGACGCCCGTCGTCAGACCTGCCCGAAAATACATCCATCTTGATCCCAACGCACGACCACGTCCCACTAAAACACCTACCTTGCGCGTAGAGCGTCAACACGGCCTGAATGGCCACATATACGCCTTGGAACCCATACTCCTCAAACATGACTTGCACCATCCTCTGCCTGTTGGCCTTTGGGTTCATCGGCGGTTCAGTGAGTAATACCTTTCGCCCGCGCGGGTCGACTTTGAGTTTATCGTCAAAGGTGTAATCCCAGAGGTGTTTCATGTCTTCCCAGTTCCGGACGATACCGTGTTCCATCGGTTGAGTTACTTGGAGGTAGTTGCGGTTCTCTGCGGCGTCGTCACCGATCATGATGTCCTTGATCACTGCAGAGCCGACACGCTCTTCAGCACGCAAGATTGGACGACCGACGATGGAGGGAAAGACTATGGTATTTTTTCAATCAGGGTCGTATCCCACATTGTAAGACTACTACGACGGCGCGCACCATGTTCTGGAAAGTTGGATCCTGCGTAGCCAACCTTGACAAACTGGGGGATTCAGAGACATCGTGAGTGGATGGGTGTCTGGGAAGAAGTGGGTGCTTACACCTGTTCCGTTATCGACGACGAGGGGTGGATCTGAGTCCATGTTGCTTTAGGTCTTGCGAATGTGGTTGTTGTGTAGCGATGGCCGTGTCGCAGTCGTACTTACCGCGCTCGGGATCACCTCGGTAATGGTATGTTTATGTCGCTTTGGCTTCGTGGCAGGCGTTCAGTCAATCGATCATGCCATGTACACAACTTTCGCTTGCTACAGAATTCGTGTACAAACCGGCTGCTTGATACAATACAACTCAACGATTCTCCCATACCATGCTCGAACTCGAACTCGCACGCGGAATCGTAGTCCGTCACCGTCCTTTGTGGTAGCGGTGAACACACAGCAATGCGATCACAAGTAAAGCACGCCAAGTACTGAGCCTAGTACTGCGCCAATGATTGTGGCTTTGTTGTTACTCGCGCCCGAGTTAGTGGTCGATGAGACGGTAGGAGACGGTAGGATAGTCGGCGGAGAGCTAGACGCGGGCAACGATACCGAGGGCAAGAATGAGGCTGTTGCACTGAAGAATTGCCGAGTTATTTTTTGGGTAGACGGCAAGTCGATAGGACTCGTACCTGGCATTTGCAACGGTGAGTGTGATCGATTCGATGTCGAATCGGGTCGGCTGGTCCCCTGGTAGAAATGTGATGCCTAGAGTAGTCACTTGTGTTTCTGGGATATTCACGGCGACAATGAGACTGATGGAAGTGTCAATCTCTGTAGTCACTGAGACATCGGTAGGTTCTGCAGTCAAAGTAAGATTGACGGTGGCATTCGAGGAGGAAGTGGTGCGAAGATATAGGGTGGAAGCTGAATACTAATGTCAGAGCTTGACTGAACGCGCAAGAGGACGGATTACCACTGAAAGCAAGGAAGATCTGTGGTATAACGTTGCCCGCTTGTGGTATAGGTCCATCGGTATAGACTATGGTGGTTCCGGGTATAGTGTCGTTAGATACTTGCCTAAGGACCGGAAGTCAGTTGCTCGATATAAAAATATGAGAAAGACTTGCCATGGGCTTGTGCAGCCTGCTATGGTGGATGCAGAGGTGCACAGCGGTGGATGGTATATGATATTCGGGTCTGTACTCGAGAGGATGACATTCTGTTGCGCCAAAGCTGGAAGGAGCAGACCAAGGGCAAGATATATCCGAAAAAGGGAGTCTGGCATGGAGGTTAAAGGTCAGTGTAGAGACATACCGTGTTACCAAGGATAGGTGTAATAAACGAAGTTCATTTGGTTCTTGGGGGTCCTATTTCCGCTCATCGGACGCCTGGGGAACTCGTCAATGTGCATCAGCTTGGGCGGGCCTGTCAGCTGACCCGCGAAGCACAGCCACTCGCCATGTGATGGGATTGCTTAGTCAGCAATGCTATCCGTCCCCTTGTTTTTCCCAGACTGCTACGTCCAACTTGCCCATCGTTGCGACGGACCTCCTCCAGTCCCCCCTCGTCCGTTCCAGAGGATCATTCGTTCTTTTACCCATTCGCTCCTTACGAACAATTCGTCATTAAATCATAACAAAAATGTTTGCTCCTCGCGGCTTTCTGTACAAGCGCTCTCAGAATGGCGCACACCTCAACCTCGCTGCCAGGGCCAACCCAGTACTTCCGACTGTCGCAGTGGATACTCCCTCGACGTCTGCTGCTCCCTCCTCTGATGGTGGGCCCATCGCGTCATTCTCATCTCCCCATGCTGACCACGCTCTTTTATAGCTAAAACCACAGCGTCCGTGAGCCCGCTCACAACCGCGGTGTTGCCAACCCCACAGACGATTGTCACCCCCACAACCTCCCCTTCCCCAACTACTTCATCCTCATCCACCCCAGCCACTTCCTCCCCTTCCTCTTCTTCCTCCTCTTCTTCCTCGTCCTCGAAAGCTTCAACCCCCGCTTCTTCCGCTTCCTCTTCTACAGCTGCTTCCGTTGTTTCGACGCCGTTGACGCTAGCCGTGAGCGATTTCCTCCCCTTTGTTGAATATGTCGCGTCTAAATTTTTCTAGTCAACACCTTCTACCCATGCAACCACACTCAGCACCCAACTTGTTACCGCTACCTTGTCCACTCCTATGTCCAGCCTGTCCCCCGCTACCACCACCTCCGCTAGCTCTTCTAGTACGACCAGCACAGGTACGATTATAGGTGGTGTCGCTGGAACCCTCGCTGGTATTGCCGCCCTTGGCTTTCTCCTTATGTGGTGCATGGTGCGCATTACATCCTCGTCATGTCGGATCTTCTCTTTCTTACTGGGAACATTTATTAGCGCCGTCAACGAAACCATGATACCGACGACTTTGACGCCCAGGCCTTTAAGCGTCAGTCTGCCGTTCTGCTTGATGACCCCGTCGAGCCCCCACGGTCCTACAACCCTCGCCCACCAACCATGATCGAGCGCCACAATGCTTCTCCTGCCCTTGCCACACAGGTTGGATCTGGTGGTCAGAATTTCTACGGTGATTACGGCGGATACGGTCAACAGCCCCCTCATGCCCCTTCTGAGATGATTCAGACCGTCGGCTCTCCTCCCCCGCAGGCTTATGGCGCACCACCAATGGGTTACGCAGGTTACAACGACCCTCAACAGCAAATTGCCATGCAAAACGTGGGATACGCTGGTTACGATTCTCACCATCAACTCGCCAGGCAACCTTCAAACGCGGCATATCTCACACGCCAGCCAAGCTCTGCCGCTGGATATGTTCCCCCCACCGCACCTCCTGGCACCTTTGACCCGAACGCGCACCACATCGATCTCAACCGTTCTAGTATCTCCCCATACCAGGCTGCACAATATGCTGATATTTCGCGCCAGCTGAGCACGGCACAGGCTTCTCGTGAATCATCTGCGTTGCCAGACGCTCCTTTACCCAGTCCATTTGATGACCCCGTTCAGGCGGCTCCAGTGCCAGATGTAACCCATGCACACCTAGACCACCCATCCAATGCGACTGCGCCTGGCCCGGTTTCCGCAGCCCCTGCACCACAAACACAGGGGAACACTCATCAACGACCAGCCACCGTCTACGAAGAGGGCGACGCCTACAGTGGAATCTAAACATTTCCCACGTCGCGACTTTTATGTGTGTTTGTTGGTGCGGTGCCACAGTTTCACTCGAGCTCCTTATTGCTGTATTATCTTTGAACGTTACTTTTGTCGTCAAACGCCTTGCACGTGTGCATGCTGGTTTCCGCTGTTGTTCCACTGCGACGCCAGACTGGTCTGTTTTGTCGCATCCTTGTTGAAGTTTTCCTGGCTCTTTTCTTCCTATATCTTCTGCGAGCTATATCCCCGTTGTCCCAATACCCTATCCACTGCTACCACGACGCTCAGCTTGTCTCCCTTCACTCTAGCTGTGATAGTGATGGCCCTTTACCCCGTGAAAGACACTACGGATGTGCTTTTACCTCACCGGCTAACGAGCCTCATCTCGTCGATACCTTCTACAATCTTGAACGCTTTTTTTTGAACGATTATATAATTTGATTGACGTTGGTCTCTCTTTGCCCCTTTGCCTCGACGATTTTCAGGGTTTTGAGCTGTTGTGGTTGCTGGATGTTCGTCTTTCTGGTTTTTTTCTGGGGCGTGAGTATGTGTTGGTCGTATGGTTATAAAAATATCTATGAGCTGTTCCTGGAACTGTGGAGGTTGTGTCTGAAGTGTAAATATATTCAACGGCCTCCGGGCAACCCTGGACCCGCAACTTATAATTGAAGTAGAATCGTAATGTCTTTTGTCAATGTAGTACAAGAACGAGATTGACCACCAACATTTTGCTAGTTGTACACTTCTACATAGATGTATCGTACACCTTCACATGGAAAGAATGACTGTGCAATCCGCAAATTGCATTAGCCCGAGCTCTCTGTTTCGATTGCTGCAGTCTGATCATCGTTAGGTGTGAGTGTAATCAATGTGTAATAAGTCATAATATACAAACCTGTGCATAATTTCTGCGACATGCATGTCAATGATGTTCTCACTCATGTCATGGATTTGGTAATCATGACAAAAAGCAAAGATGAGATAGGACATTCATTTGTACCATTGTTACTATGCAGTTTTCTATCGAAGATGGTATCCAGACTCCTTGCAGATGACCGTCCTCCACTGCAAATTATTCAGATATACAGCATAAAATATACTATACACGTACTGAACCAACTAATGATTGGTTTCAGCAGTCCACTCAACAGTTTCGAGGGTTGCACGAAATGCTACATTGGAAAATTTTAGATTAATTTTTACGAGCAATACACAATCATTTACCAGCAATAACGACGTCTGGTTATAGCTTCATACAGAAACGAGGGGGGAGGCAAATGATGAATGACCGAATAACTGAAGCGGTTGCAGACTCGGACTGCTAGGGGAAAGAGAAAATTCTAGAACAAGCTGACAAATTGTCTCGGATAATCCGGACCGCGGTGATCGTTGTCAATTTCCAATAATTTAGGAAGTGAGACCTGGACCCGAAGAGGTCCAGGAATGAGTGTCTTCAACCTAACATTATATTTGAGTGGTATGAATCAGCTGATCACTCCGTAACTGATGATCCTGAATGTATAGCCAAACTTTGGCAGATCTTAGGTTCACAGTTATTGAGTGCGTGAGAGATCGACTCTGCTTTCGGCACCCATAACTGTCGCATATTCGCCAGCGTGTACTCCCTCAGAACTTGATCATCACCACACCACTGTTCCATTCAAAGACATGGCTAAGGAAAATCCATACCTCGCACACCTCCCGCCAAGTCATAGAGGGGTGGGCTCTAGCATCCTGAAGGCTGCTGAGAGCGAGCCGCTCTTTGGTTTCCTACCACGTAAGGTGACCTCCAATCAAGTCCGCAAGGCATTGGTAAGATCGACTTATTAGTGATTTCAATTCCAAGCCTATCCATTTGATGTTCTCTTGCGTTTTCAGGAACATGATGTTAATCCGTTCACAAAAATTCCACATACTCCTCAGTACAAGAGAATACTGGAGGAACGAAAGAAACTTTCTGTCTATGCACAGATGGACGAATTCTACAAGATTGTATGTCAACGTCTATCATTCAATTGTACCACGACTGTTGTTGCGGCGTGATTCAATGTTTATGTCAGGCATACTGACGGCATGTTCGCAGTTTAACGCGAACCAGATCATCATCATCGTTGGCGAAACTGGATCTGGCAAGACTACACAGTAAGTTGGTGACCAAGTTCGTGTTTATCTTTTTGAAACCGCGAACTTATAGACCAGTCTCTTTTTGTCGATAGAATACCCCAGCTTGTCGCGTTCTCTGACCTCCCACATACCAAGGGAAAATTTGTTGCTTGTACGCAACCGCGACGTGTTGCTACCATGTCAGTTGCCAAGCGTGTTGCA